>JARQOC010000006.1:12438040-12570540 GCA_033576535.1 Allobates femoralis | reverse complement strand
TCCTCCTCGGTCCTCCTCAGTCCTCCTCGTCGTCCTCCTCGTCCTCTTCGGTCCTCCTCGGTCCTCCTCAGTCCTCCTCGTCGTCCTCCTCGTCCTCGGTCCTCCTTGGTCCTCCTCAGTCCTCCTCGTTGTCCTCCTCGTCCTCCTCATCCTCCTCGGTCCTCCTCGTCCTCCTCGGTCCTCCTTGGTCCTCCTCAGTCCTCCTCAGTCCTCCTCGTCGTCCTCCTCATCCTCCTCGGTCCTCCTCGTCCTCCTCGGTCCTCCTTGGTCCTCCTCGGTCCTCCTTGGTCCTCCTCGGTTCTCCTCGTCCTCCTCATCCTCCTCGTCCTCCTCAGTCCTCTTCGCTGCAGACATTTCTTTTCTACAATCAGTGATTTATCTCATGAATGAATTCTAGTCTTTGGACGGAGGGTTTCGGAGGGTTTCGGGGGGTTTCGGGGGTTTCGGAGGGTTTCGGAGGCGGATTCTCACCGTCCTTGGAGAGCGATCATTTTGTGTTGTTGTCACACAATGCAGTAAATTAATTAGACCTCGTTATCATCAAGCAATTAATCGCCTCCACGCGCTGAAGGAGATGCAATTAGCCGCACATTCACGCTCCGGACTCGTTTTTTGTTGTTTACTTATTTTCTCCATTTTTTTTTGGATATTTAGAGAATTATAGTCTGAGACCCGAGAAATGCTGAAATCTGAGAATCCGGGGGCAAAAGACGACTGCAAACTACCAAACTACAGAGAGACAATGTGAACTGAGACCGGAGAGACAGAGCGACCGGAGACCGGAGAGACAGAGCGACCGGAGACCGGAGAGACAGAGCGACCAGAGAGACAGACCGGAGAGACGGAGCGACCGGAGAGACAGAGCGACCGGAGACCGGAGAGACAGTGCGACCGGGAGACCGGAGAGACAGAGCGACCGGAGACCGGAGAGACAGTGCGACCGGAGACCGGAGAGACAGAGCGACCGGAGACCGGAGAGACAGAGCGACCGGAGACTGGAGAGACAGAGCGACCAGAGAGACAGACCGAAGAGACAGACCGGAGAGACAGAGCGACCGGAGAGACAGAGCGACCAGAGAGACAGACCGGAGACCGGAGAGACAGAGCGACCAGAGAGACGGAGCGACCAGAGAGACGGTGCGACCAGAGAGACGGTGCAACCAGAGAGACGGTGCGACCAGAGAGACAGAGCGACCAGAGAGACGGTGCGACCAGAGAGACAGAGCGACCAGAGAGACAGACCGAAGAGACAGACCGGAGAGACAGAGCGACCGGAGAGACAGAGCGACCAGAGAGACAGACCGGAGACCGGAGAGACAGAGCGACCAGAGAGACGGAGCGACCAGAGAGACGGTGCGACCAGAGAGACGGTGCAACCAGAGAGACGGAGCGACCAGAGAGACGGTGCGACCAGAGAGACGGTGCGACCAGAGAGACAGAGCGACCAGAGAGACAGACCGAAGAGACAGACCGGAGAGACAGAGCGACCGGAGAGACAGAGCGACCAGAGAGACAGACCGGAGACCGGAGAGACAGAGCGACCAGAGAGACGGAGCGACCAGAGAGACGGTGCGACCAGAGAGACGGTGCAACCAGAGAGACGGAGCGACCAGAGAGACGGTGCGACCAGAGAGACGGAGCGACCAGAGAGACGGTGCGACCAGAGAGACGGTGCGACCAGAGAGACGGTGCGACCAGAGAGACGGTGCGACCAGAGAGACAGAGCGACCAGAGAGACGGAGCGACCAGAGAGACGGTGCGACCAGAGAGACGGTGCGATTAGAGAGACGGTGCGACCAGAGAGACGGTGCGACCAGAGAGACGGTGCGACCAGAGAGACGGTGCGACCAGAGAGACGGAGCGATCAGAGAGACGGAGCGACCAGAGAGACGGAGCGACCAGAGAGACGGTGCGACCAGAGAGACGGTGCGACCAGAGAGACGGTGCGACCAGAGAGACGGTGCGACCAGAGAGAGACGGTGCGACCAGAGAGACGGTGCGACCAGAGAGACGGTGCGATCAGAGAGACGGAGCGATCAGAGAGACGGTGCGACCAGAGACACGGTGCGACCAGAGAGACGGTGCGATCAGAGAGACGGTGCGATCAGAGAGACGGAGCGACCAGAGAGACGGAGCGACCAGAGAGACGGTGCGACCAGAGAGAGGGAGCGACCAGAGAGACAGTGCGATCAGAGAGACGGAGCGATCAGAGAGACGGTGCGACCAGAGAGAGGGAGCGACCAGAGAGACAGTGCGACCAGAGAGACGGAGCGATCAGAGAGACGGAGCGACCAGAGAGACAGTGCGACCAGAGAGATGGAGCGATCAGAGAGACGGAGCGACCAGAGAGACGGTGCGACCAGAGAGACGGAGCGATCAGAGAGACGGAGCGATCAGAGAGACGGAGCGACCAGAGAGACGGAGCGACCAGAGAGACGAAGCGAGAGAGACGGAGCGACCAGAGAGACGGTGCGATCAGAGAGACGGAGCGATCAGAGAGACGGAGCGACCAGAGAGACGGTGCGACCAGAGAGACGGTGCGATCAGAGAGACGGAGCGACCAGAGAGACGGTGCGACCAGAGAGACAGTGCGACCAGAGAGACGGAGCGATCAGAGAGACGGAGCGATCAGAGAGACGGAGCGATCAGAGAGACGGAGCGATCAGAGAGACGGAGCGACCAGAGAGACGGAGCGACCAGAGAGACGGAGCGACCAGAGAGACGGTGCGACCAGAGAGACGGTGCGATCAGAGAGACGGAGCGACCAGAGAGACGGTGCGACCAGAGAGACGGTGCGACCAGAGAGACAGTGCGACCAGAGAGACGGAGCGATCAGAGAGACGGAGCGATCAGAGAGACGGAGCGACCAGAGAGACAGTGCGACCAGAGAGACGGAGCGATCAGAGAGACGGTGCGATCAGAGAGACGGAGCGACCAGAGAGACGGAGCGACCAGAGAGACGGTGCGACCAGAGAGAGGGAGCGACCAGAGAGACAGTGCGATCAGAGAGACGGAGCGATCAGAGAGACGGTGCGACCAGAGAGAGGGAGCGACCAGAGAGACAGTGCGACCAGAGAGACGGAGCGATCAGAGAGACGGAGCGACCAGAGAGACAGTGCGACCAGAGAGATGGAGCGATCAGAGAGACGGAGCGACCAGAGAGACGGTGCGACCAGAGAGACGGAGCGATCAGAGAGACGGAGCGATCAGAGAGACGGAGCGACCAGAGAGACGGAGCGACCAGAGAGACGAAGCGAGAGAGACGGAGCGACCAGAGAGACGGTGCGATCAGAGAGACGGAGCGATCAGAGAGACGGAGCGACCAGAGAGACGGTGCGACCAGAGAGACGGTGCGATCAGAGAGACGGAGCGACCAGAGAGACGGTGCGACCAGAGAGACAGTGCGACCAGAGAGACGGAGCGATCAGAGAGACGGAGCGATCAGAGAGACGGAGCGACCAGAGAGACGGTGCGACCAGAGAGACGGTGCGACCAGAGAGACGGAGCGATCAGAGAGACGGAGCGATCAGAGAGACGGAGCGATCAGAGAGACGGAGCGACCAGAGAGACGGAGCGACCAGAGAGACGGAGCGACCAGAGAGACGGTGCGACCAGAGAGACGGTGCGATCAGAGAGACGGAGCGACCAGAGAGACGGTGCGACCAGAGAGACGGTGCGACCAGAGAGACGGTGCGACCAGAGAGACAGTGCGACCAGAGAGACGGAGCGATCAGAGAGACGGAGCGATCAGAGAGACGGAGCGACCAGAGAGACAGTGCGACCAGAGAGACGGAGCGATCAGAGAGACGGTGCGACCAGAGAGACGGAGCGATCAGAGAGACGGAGCGACCAGAGAGACAGAGCGACCAGAGAGACGGAGCGACCAGAGAGACGGTGCGACCAGAGAGACGGAGCGACCGGAGAGACAGAGCGATCCATCATTACAGATCATTGAGGCGCCACAACCACATAAAGTGCAGAGTGAATGACTGTGTAGAATATACCGGGAATTACAGAACATCATCATAGAACCGGACAAAGCTCCTTATATCAATGCTGAACTCCAGATGGGCCACATTCACCAGATCCTGCCCACAGCAGGAGGACAGGTGTGAACACGGGCGACAGGAGGAGAGGAAGAGGAGAGAAGATAAGAGATGGATACATAGTACAACCCCGGGAATCACTCAAGTCTGAGGAAAAATGATGGAATCATGAAAAACAAACACAGAACAACCCTCCGATACATCACTAGTATTGTGTGTCACCACCTTTAATAACAGCTTGCAGTGTCTGAGGCCTGGACTTAATGAGTGACCAACAGAACTTATCATCAATCTGGCTCCAACTTTCTCTGATTGCTGTTGCCAGATCAGCTCTGCAGGTTGGAGCCTTGTCATGGACCATTTTCTTGAACTTCCACCAAAGATTTTCAGTTGGATTGAGATCCGGACTATTTGCAGACCATGACATTGACCTTATGTATCTTCTTTCCAGGAATGTGTTCACAGTGTTTGCTCTATGGCAGGATGTATTATCATCTTGATAAATGATTTCATCATCAAACATCCTTTCAATTGATGGGATAAGAAAAGTGTCCAAAATATCAATGTAAACATGGCCACGTATTGAAGATGTAATGACAGCCTTCTCCCCAGTGCCTTTACCTGACATATAGCCCCATATCATCAATGACTGTGGAAATTTGCATCCCCCAGATTACAGATTTACACAGCCCCCAGATTGCAGATCTACACAGTCCCCAGATTACAGATTTGCACAGTCCCCAGATTACAGATTTGCACAGCCCCCAGATTACAGACTTCCACAGCCCCCAGATTACAGATTTGCACAGCCCCCAGATTGCAGATCTACACAGTCCCCAGATTACAGATTTGCACAGCCCCCAGATTACAGACTTCCACAGCCCCCAGATTACAGATTTGCACAGCCCCCAGATTACAGATTTGCACAGCCCCCAGATTACAGATTTGCACAGCCCCCAGATTACAGATTTGCACAGCCTCCAGATTACAGATTTGCACAGCCCCCAGAATTCAGATCTGCACAGCCCCCAGATTACAGATCTGCACAGCCCCCAGATTACAGATTTGCACAGCCCCCAGATTACAGATTTGCACAGCCCCCAGATTACAGATTTGCACAGCCCCCAGATTACAGATTTGTACAGCCCCCAGATTACAGATTTGTACAGCCCCCATATTATAATTTATGCAGCCCCCATATTATAGATTTATGCAGCCCTCAGATTACAGATTTATGCAGCCCCCAGATTACAGATTTGCACGGCCCCCAGATTACAGATGTGCACGGCCCCCAGATTACAGATTTGCACAGCCCCCAGCAAACAGATTTATGCAGATTACAGATTAGCACAGCCCCAGATTATAGATTTGCACAGCCCCAGATTATAGATTTGCACAGCCTCCAGATTACAGATCTGCACAGCCCTTAGATTACAGATTTGCACAGCCCCAGATTACATGATTTGCGCAGCCCCCAGATTACAGATTTGCACAGCCCCAGATTACAGATTTGCACAGCCCCCAGATTACAGATTTGCACAGCCCCAGATTACAGATCTGCACAGCCCCAGATTACAGATTTGCACAGCGCCAGATTACAGATTTCGCACAGCCCCCAGATTACAGATTTGCACAGCCCCAGATTACAGATTTGCACAGCTCCCCAGATTACAGATTTGCACAGCCCCCAGATTACAGATCTGCACAGCCCCCAGATTACAGATTTGCACAGCTCCCAGATTACAGATCTGCACAGCTCCCAGATTACAGATTTGCACAGCCCCCAGATTACAGATTTGCACAGCCCCAGATTACAGATTTGCACAGCCCCCAGATTACAGATCTGCACAGCCCCCAGATTACAGATTTGCACAGCCCCCAGATTACAGTTTTGCACAGCCCCAGATTACAGATCTGCACAGCTCCCAGATTACAGATTTGCACAGCCCCCAGATTACAGATTTGCACAGCCCCAGATTACAGATTTGCACAGCCCCCAGATTACAGATCTGCACAGCCCCCAGATTACAGATTTGCACAGCCCCCAGATTACAGATCTGCACAGCCCCCAGATTACAGATTTGCACAGCTCCCAGATTACAGATTTGCACAGCCCCCAGATTACAGATTTGCACAGCCCCAGATTACAGATTTGCACAGCCCCCAGATTACAGATTTGCACAGCCCCAGATTACAGATTTGCACAGCCCCCAGATTATAGATCTGCACAGCCCCCAGATTACAGATCTGCACAGCCCCCAGATTACAGATTTGCACAGCCCTCAGATTACAGATTTGCACAGCCCCCAGATTACAGATTTGCACAGCCCCCAGATTACAGTTTTGCACAGCCCCCAGATTACAGATTTGCACAGCCCCCAGATTACAGATTTGCACAGCCCCCAGATTACAGATTTGCACAGCCCCCAGATTACAGTTTTGCACAGCCCCAGATTACAGATCTGCACAGCTCCCAGATTACAGATTTGCACAGCCCCCAGATTACAGATTTGCACAGCCCCAGATTACAGATTTGCACAGCCCCCAGATTACAGATCTGCACAGCCCCCAGATTACAGATTTGCACAGCCCCCAGATTACAGATCTGCACAGCCCCCAGATTACAGATTTGCACAGCTCCCAGATTACAGATTTGCACAGCCCCCAGATTACAGATTTGCACAGCCCCAGATTACAGATTTGCACAGCCCCCAGATTACAGATTTGCACAGCCCCAGATTACAGATTTGCACAGCCCCCAGATTATAGATCTGCACAGCCCCCAGATTACAGATCTGCACAGCCCCCAGATTACAGATTTGCACAGCCCTCAGATTACAGATTTGCACAGCCCTCAGATTACAGATTTGCACAGCCCCCAGATTACAGATTTGCACAGCCCCCAGATTACAGTTTTGCACAGCCCCCAGATTACAGATTTGCACAGCTCCCCAGATTACAGATTTGCCCCCCGCTCGGTAATGTTTCCTGTGATGGGAATTATTGGAAACTCTCTAGCGCTGAGGGTGTTTGCAGACAATGGGCGCCTCTGAAGAGCGCTCTTCACTTCACTCAATGCGGCGTTGTCACTTTCACAAACAGCGGATTCCTCTCTGCGCTGCTCCTTTTGTGCCCCCCGCCCCCCGCTGTCCTTGCTCTGGATTACACGAGTCCTCGTCCTTTCTCTTGTGATCTCAGGTTCTGGCAGAAAGGAGGAAAAACACCGCAAAGATGAACAGAAAAGAAGAACAATGAACGCGTACAAGTGATGAGACATAACACGGAGCCTCCACTGCGGCACGCCACCACCTGATACTACAGCAGGGAATATTCCGGATTATTGGAAGTGCGATGGTCACAAGGGCTAGAGCACGGGTATAGTGTTCACGGGGGCGATGTCCAGCAGCTGTGACCCGAACCGCACGCAAGAAGAAGGCACGGAGACAGTCTCTTAGTTCTTTACCCTTTTACTGTGCAGTTCAGCAGTGAGTCCAGGGCACTGGTTCACCGGGTCTTTGGGTCTGGCCAGTCTGAGAAGAATTAGGATCCGCTCTGCCGGACGGGTATTTGGCCTACCAGCTGACTTCCCTGTACGATGAGGTTGTAGGTGCCTGTAGCTCCCCCTTGTGGCTGACTTTCCAGCCAGGCAGGCAATGCGGACTCTGCGAGCAGCCGTACCCACCCATCTCTCCAGTCCCTCTTTGTTGCTGTGCCCCAGACAGTCCCATGTAGTGTGGCTCCTGAGCTTGAAACCCTGCAGCCTCCAGCTTCTGCAGCCAGGATCTGTAGTCCCTGACCACCTAGGACCTGGTGTCCTGTCTGTGACTTGTCACAGACTGACTCTCCTTCACCATCCCTCCCTACTACCCACCACTGCTAACCACTCCCTCCAACCAGAGTCTGTCACAGCCCCAAACACGCCACTTGTGCCCAGCCTCTGGTTAGAGTACAGGCAGTGTGTGAATGTTTCGGGAGTCCAGCACAGGGTACCGCAATTCTCCTCAGACGTGGCATTAGTATTGGTGACATTAAATACCACAGTGGCAGCCAGACACAGGGCGCCACAGAAGTAATCCACTACTTAACCCTTACATAACCGGGTGTCTTACCTCCTTGTAGTCGGCTCATTTCTGTATTTACCCCACAGATGGATCCGAAGTCACATATGTGTGTATAACTCAGCGGGAAGAGAGGACAGATAGTATAATAATAACATCAGTCCTCAGTGCTGGACTCATTACTACACTGCTCAGTACTATGTATTATGGAATCCGGGCTGCAGTATTCTAGTGTTTCTCTCCTCAGTGCTGCACTCATGGCTACACTGCTCAGTACTGTGTATTATGGGATCCGGGCTGCAGTATTCTAGTGTTTCTCCTCAGTGCTGGACTCATGGCTACACTGCTCAGTACTGTGTATTATGGGATCCGGGCTGCAGTATTCTAGTGTTTCTCCTCAGTGCTGGACTCATTACTACACTGCTCAGTACTGTGTATTATAGGATCCAGGCTGCAGTATTCTAGTGTTTCTCTCCTCAGTGCTGGACTCATGGCTACACTGCTCAGTACTATGTATTATGGAATCCGGGCTGCAGTATTCTAGTGTTTCTCTCCTCAGTGCTGCACTCATGGCTACACGGCTCAGTACTGTGTATTATAGGATACAGGCTGCAGTATTCTAGTGTTTCTCTCCTCAGTGCTGCACTCATTACTACACCGCTCAGTACTGTGTATTATGGGATCTGTGCTGCAGTATTCTAGTGTTTCTCTCCTCAGTGCTGGACTCATTACTACACTGCTCAGTACTGTGTATTATAGGATCCAGGCTGCAGTATTCTAGTGTTTCTCTCCTCAGTGCTGGACTCATGGCTACACTGCTCAGTACTGTGTATTATAGGATCCAGGCTGCAGTATTCTAGTGTTTCTCTCCTCAGTGCTGGACTCATTACTACACCGCTCAGTACTGTGTATTATGGGATCTGTGCTGCAGTATTCTAGTGTTTCTCTCCTCAGTGCTGGACTCATTACTACACTGCTCAGTACTGTGTATTATAGGATACAGGCTGCAGTATTCTAGTGTTTCTCTCCTCAGTGCTGGACTCATGGCTACACTGCTCAGTACTGTGTATTATAGGATCCAGGCTGCAGTATTCTAGTGTTTCTCTCCTCAGTGCTGCACTCATTACTACACTGCTCAGCACTGTGTATTATAGGATCCAGGCTGCAGTATTCTAGTGTTTCTCTCCTCAGAGCTGCACTTATGGCTACACTGCTCAGTACTGTGTATTATGGGATCCGGGCTGCAGCATTCTAGTGTTTCTCTCCTCAGTGCTGCACTCATTACTACACTGCTCAGCACTGAGTATTATGGGATACGGGCTGCAGTATTCTAGTGTTTCTCTCCTCAGTGCTGGACTCATTACTACACTGCTCAGTACTGTGTATTGTGGGATCCGGGCTGCAGTTTCTAGTGTTTCTCTCCTCAGTGCCGGACTCATTACTACACTGCTCAGTACTGTGTATTATGGGATCTGTGCTGCAGTATTCTAGTGTTTCTCTCCTCAGTGCTGGACTCATTGCTACACTGCTCAGTACTGTGTATTATGGGATCCGGGCTGCAGTATTCTAGTGTTTCTCTCCTCAGTGCTGCATTCATGGCTACACTGCTCAGTACTGTGTATTATGGGATCCGGGCTGTAGATTTCAAGTGTTTCTCTCCTCAGTGCTGCACTCATGGCTACACTGCTCAGTACTGTGTATTATAGGATCCAGGCTGCAGTATTCTAGTGTTTCTCTCCTCAGAGCTGCACTTATGGCTACACTGCTCAGTACTGTGTATTATGGGATCCGGGCTGCAGCATTCTAGTGTTTCTCTCCTCAGTGCTGGACTCATTACTACACTGCTCAGTACTGTGTATTATAGGATCTGGGCTGCAGTATTCTAGTGTTTCTCCTCAGTGCTGCACTCATTACTACACTGCTCAGTACTGTGTATTATGGGATCTGTGCTGCAGTATTCTAGTGTTTCACCTCAGTGCTGGACTCATTACTACACTGCTCAGTACTGTGTATTATAGGATACAGGCTGCAGTATTCTAGTGTTTCTCTCCTCAGTGCTGGACTCATGGCTACACTGCTCAGTACTGTGTATTATAGGATCCAGGCTGCAGTATTCTAGTGTTTCTCTCCTCAGTGCTGCACTCATTACTACACTGCTCAGCACTGAGTATTATGGGATACGGGCTGCAGTATTCTAGTGTTTCTCTCCTCAGTGCTGGACTCATTACTACACTGCTCAGTACTGTGTATTGTGGGATCCGGGCTGCAGTATTCTAGTGTTTCTCTCCTCAGTGCTGGACTCATTACTACACTGCTCAGTACTGTGTATTATGGGATCTGTGCTGCAGTATTCTAGTGTTTCTCTCCTCAGTGCTGGACTCATTGCTACACTGCTCAGTACTGTGTATTATGGGATCCGGGCTGCAGTATTCTAGTGTTTCTCTCCTCAGTGCTGCATTCATGGCTACACTGCTCAGTACTGTGTATTATGGGATCCGGGCTGTAGATTTCAAGTGTTTCTCTCCTCAGTGCTGCACTCATGGCTACACGGCTCAGTACTGTGTATTATAGGATCCAGGCTGCAGTATTCTAGTGTTTCTCTCCTCAGAGCTGCACTCATGTCTACACTGCTCAGTACTGTGTATTATAGGATCCAGGCTGCAGTATTCTAGTGTTTCTCTCCTCAGCTGCTGCTCCTCCCGACCCCTGCTCTCCTGACCCTGCTCTCTTGACCCCTTCCTCTCCTGCTCTCCCGACCCATGCTCTCCCGACCCCTTCCACTCCTGCTCTCCCGACTCCTGCTCTCTCGATCCCTGCTCTCCCGACCCCTGCTCTCCCGACCCCTGCTCTCCTGACCCCTTCCTCTCCTGCTCTCTTGACCCCTGCTCTCCTGACCCCTTCCTCTCCTGCTCTCCCGACCCCTGCTCTCCTGACCCTGGTCTCCTGACCCCTTCCTCTCCTGCTCTCCCGACCCATGCTCTCCTGACCCCTTCCTCTCCTGCTCTCCCGACCCCTTCCTCTCCTGCTCTCCCAACTCCTGCTCTCTCGATCCCTGCTCTCCCGACCCCTGCTCTCCTGACCCTGGTCTCCTGACCCCTTCCTCTCCTGCTCTCTTGACCCCTGCTCTCCTGACCCCTTCCTCTCCTGCTCTCCCAACCCCTGCTCTCCTGACCCCTTCCTCTCCTGCTCTCCCGACCACTGCTCTCCTGACCCCTGCTCTCCCGACCCCTGCTCTCCTGACCCCTTCCTCTCCTGCTATCCCGACTCCTGCTCTCCCGACCCCTTCCTCTCCTGCTCTCCCGACCCTGCTCTCCTGACCCCTTCCTCTCCTGCTCTCTTGACCCCTGCTCTCCCGACCCCTGCTCTCCTGACCCCTTCCTTTCCTGCTCTCCCGACTCCTGCTCTCCCGACCCCTGCCTCTCCTGTTCTCCCGACCCCTGCTTCCTGACCCTGCTCTCCTGACTCCTTCCTCTCCTGCTCTCCCGACTCCTGCTCTCTCGATCCCTGCTCTCCCGACTCCTGCTCTCCTGACCCCTTCCTCTCCTGCTCTCCCGACCCCTGCTCTCCTGACCCTGCTCTCCTGACCCCTTCCTCTCCTGCCTCTCCCGACCACTGCTCTCCTGACCCCTTCCTCTCCTGCTCTCCCCGACCCCTGCTCTCCCGACCCTGCTCTCCTGACCCCTTCCTCTCCTGCTATCCCGACTCCTGCTCTCCCGACCCCTTCCTCTCCTGCTCTCCCGACCCTGCTCTCCTGACCCCTTCCTCTCCTGCTCTCTTGACCCCTGCTCTCCCGACCCCTGCTCTCCTGACCCCTTCCTCTCCTGCTCTCACCGACTCCTGCCATCTCCCGACCCCTGCCTCTCCTGTTCTCTCCCGACCCCTGCTCTCCTGACCCTGCTCTCCTGACTCCTTCCTCTCCTGCTCTCCTCCCTCCATCTCCTGACCCCTCTCCTCTCGTCCACTGCTCTCCCGACTCCTGCTCTCCGACCTGCTCTCCCGACCTCCTCTCTCTCCCGACCCCTGCTCCTCCTGACCCTCTCTCTCCTGACCCCTCTTCCACCTGCTCTCCTGACCTCCTCTCTGCACCCGACTCTGCTCCCGACCCTCTCTCTCTCACCTGCTCTCCGACCTCTGCATCCCTCCTGCCTCCCTGCTCTCCGACTCCTGCTCTCCCGACCTCCTCATCCCTCTCCTCTCCACCCGACTTTCCGCCTGCTTCTACCTTCGACCCTTCCTCTCTCTCTCTGCCTTCTTCCCACCCTGCTCTCCTGACCCCTTCCTCTCCTGCTCTCCTGACCCTGCTCTCCCGACCCCTGCTCTCACTGACCCCTTCCTCTCCTGCTCTCTTGACCCTCCTGCTCTCCCGACCCTGCTCTCCTGACCCCTTCCTCTCCTGCTCTCCCGACCCCTGCTCTCCCGACCCCTGCTCTCCTGACCCCTTCCTCTCCTGCTCTCCCGACCTCTCTCTGACCCTCCTCTCCTCTCTCCCGACCCCTGCTCTCCTGACCCTGCTCTCCTGACCCCTTCCTCTCCTGCTCTCTCGACTCCTGCTCTCTCGACCCTTGCTCTCACCGACCCTGCCTCTCCTGCCCCTTCCTCTCCTGCTCTCCCGACCCCTGCTCTCCTGACCCTGCTCTCCTGACCCCTTCCTCTCCTGCTCTCTCCCGACCCTGCTCTCCTGACCCCTTCCTCTCCTGCTCTCGACCCTCTTGCTCTCCCGACCCTGCTCTCCTGACCCTTCCTCTCCTCACCGCTCCTGCTCTCTCTCGACCCTCTGCTCTCTCCGACCCTGCTCTCCTGACCCCTTCCTCTCCTGCTCTCCTGACCCTGCTCTCCCGACCCCTGCTCTCCTGACCCTCTCTCCTGACCCCTCCTCTCCTGCTCTCACCCGACTCCTCTCTCCGACCCCTCTCTCCTACCCTGCTCTCCTGACTCCTTCCCGACCCTCTTCCCTCCTGCTCTCCCGACCCTTCCTCTCCTGCTCTCCCGACCCCTGCTCTCCTGACCCCTTCCTCTCCTGCTCTCTGACCCCTGCTCTCCCGACCCCTGCTCTCCTGACCCTTCTCTCCTGACTCCCTTGCTCTCGACCCTTCTCTCTGACCCTGCTCTCTCCTGACCCCTTCCTCTCCTGCTCTCCCGACTCCTGCTCTCCTGACCCCTTCCTCTCCTGCTCTCCCGACCCTCTCTCCTGACTCTCTCTCCGACCCCTGCTCTCCTGACCCTGGTCTCTGACCCCTTCCTCTCCTGCTCTCTTGACCCCTGCTCCCTGACCCCTTCTCTCCTGCCCCTTCCTCTCCTGCTCTCCTGACCCCCTGCTCTCCTGACCCTTCCTCTCCTGCTCTCCCGACCCTGCTCTCCTGACCCCTTCCTCTCCTGCTCTCCGACCCCTGCTCTCCTGACCCTGCTCTCCTGACCCCTTCCTCTCCTGCTCTCTTGACCCCTGCTTACCCGACCCCTGCTCTCCTGACCCTTCCTCTCCTGCTCTCCTGACCCTGCTCTCCTGACCCCTTCCTCTCCTGCTCTCCCGACCCCTGCTCTCCTGACCCTGCTCTCCTGACCCCTTCCTCTCCTGCTCTCCTGATCCTGCTCTCCTGACCCCTTCCTCTCCTGTTCTCCTGACCCTGCTCTCCTGACCCCTTCCTCTCCTGCTCTCCTGACTCCTGCTCTCCCGACCCCTTCCTCTCCTGCTCTCCCGACTCCTGCTCTCTCGATCCCTGCTCTCCCGACCCCTGCTCTCCCGACCCCTGCTCTCCTGACCCCTTCCTCTCCTGCTCTCCCGACCCCTGCTCTCCCGACCCCTGCTCTCCTGACCCCTTCCTCTCCTGCTCTCCCGACCCCTGCTCTCCCGACCCCTGGTCTCCTGACCCCTTCCTCTCCTGCTCTCTTGACCCCGGCTCTCCTGACTCCTGCTCTCCCGGCTGCGTTTCCCGACCCCTGCTCTCCCATCCCCTGCTCTCCAGGCTGTGTCTCTCAATCCCTGCTCTCTTAATCACGTCTCCCAACCTTTTGCCCCCCAGGATACATCCTAACCTCAGTCATTTCTCCATTTTTCTTCACCTCAGACGAGTCTCTCTCTTCACTTGTGCCTCATCTCCCAATCCACTGATTCCGAGGCCACGTCCACCGGGCCCCGGTGTCCTGACCACGTCCTTCGGCCCCCGATGACCGCCGGCTGTGCTCCACACTGCTCACTCCACTAAATCAGGTGCAGGAGACACTGAGACTGCTGTATATACACCATATAGGAGACACTGAGACTGCTGTATATACACCATATAGGAGACACTGAGACTGCTCTATGTACATCACATAGGAGACACTGAGACTGCTGTATATACATCACATAGGAGACACTGAGACTGCTGTATATACATCACAAAGGAGACACTGAGACTGCTGTATATACACCATATAGGAGACACTGAGACTGCTGTATATACATCACATAGGAGACACTGAGACTGCTGTATTAATACAGTCCTGCAGCATCACAGGTGTCTCCGCCTGCCCCCTCACAGCACCACTAATGTCAGTCTCATATCCACCAATCACAATCCAGCTCTCACCGTTAAGCACTGGTCTGGACCATAATAGCGGCGCTGTGATAGGTTGCTGCAGGCTCCGCCCCTCAGTCTCTGGAGCGGGCGCCATTTTCCTGTAGTCCGGCTCTGTGTATGTTCGCGCTCTAGTGAGTGCCGTGTCCATAGTAACCGAACAGCTTGATGCCGCGTTACCTGGCAACCGGCCCCGGCCTGGAAGACGCAGAATCAGCCATGACACAGCGGCCCCCCGCCGCCGACTATTACCGGGCCTGCCGGGTCCCCGAGCGGCTGGAGGAGGCGCTGAACGTCATCTATCACCGGGGACCGGAGGACGTGTACGGACACCTGGTAATGACGTCACCACACGGCGAGACACGTCATAAGAGGAACTGACTGACACTGACTAATCCTAGTGCAGGCCTGACGTCACCACAGCCGTGTAATAAGAATAATGGAGGAGTGATGTAATGTGCAGGGACCGGACGACACCGCCGGACGGACGACGACACCGCCGGACGGACGACGACACCGCCGGACGGACGACCACACCGCCGGACGGACGACGACACCGCGGGACGGACGACCACACCGCCGGACAGACGACGACACCGCGGGACGGACGACGACACCGCCGGACGGACGACAACACCGCGGGACGGACGACCACACCGCCGGACAGACGACGACACCGCGGGACGGACGACGACACCGCCGGACAGACGACGACACCGCGGGACGGACGACGACACCGCCGGACGGACGACCACACCGCCGGACGGACGACGACACCGCCGGACGGACGACGACACCGCCGGACGGACGACGACACCGCCGGACGGACGACCACACCGCCGGACGGACGACCACACCGCCGGACGGACGACGACACCGCGGGACAGACGACGACACCGCGGGACAGACGACGACACCGCGGGACGGACGACGACACCGCGGGAAGGACGACAACACCGCCGGACGGACGACGACACCGCCGGACGGACGACGACACCGCGGGACGGACCATGACACCGCCGGACGATGACACCTCGGAACGTATGACGACACCTCGGAACAGACAACGACACTGCGGAACAGATGATGACTCTGCGGAACAGATGACGACACTGCGGAATGGACGACAACACTTCAGAACGGATGACGACAACACAGCGCGACGGACGACGACACTGCGGAACGGATGACGACACTGCGGAACGGATGACGACACCGCGGAATGGACGACGACATCGTGGAATGGACGATGACACTGCGGAACGGACGACGACACTGCGGAACGGACGACGACACTGCGGAACGGATGACGACACTGCGGAACGGATGACGACACCGCGGAATGGACGACGACATCGTGGAATGGACGACGACACTGCGGAACGGACGACGACACTGCGGAACTAACGACGACACTGCGGAATGGACGACGACATCGTGGAATGGACGACGACACTGCGGAACGGACGACGACACTGCGAAACAGATTACGACACCGTTGAACGGATGACGACACTGCGGAACAGACGACGACACTGCGAAACAGATTACGACACCGTGGAACGGATGACGACACAGAGGGACAGACGACGACACCGTAGAATGGACGACAACATCGTGGAATGGATGACGACACTGCGGAACGGATGACAACACCGTGGAATGGATGACGACACTGCGGAGCGGACGACGACACATGCAACGGATGACGACACAGAGGGACTGACGACGACACCGCGGAACGGATGACGACGCCGAGGAACGGACGACGACACCGCGGGACAGACAACTACTCCGCGGGATGGATGACACCGCGGGACGCATGATGACACAGAGGGACGGATGACGACACAGAGGGACGGACGACGACATGGCGGGACGGACGACCACACCTCAGAACGGACGACGACGACGACGCAGAACGGATGACACCGCCGGACGGACGACGACACTGCGGGACGGACGACGACACTGCAGGACGGACGAAAACACCGCTGGACGGATGACAATGACACTGCGGAACTGATAACGGCACTGCGGAACGGACGACGACACTGCGGAATGGATGATGACTCTGCGGAACGGATGACGACACCTCGGAACGGACAACGACACTGCAGAACAGACGACGACACTGCAGAACGGATGACGACACTGCGGAACTGATGACGACACCGCGGAACGGACGACGACACTGCAGAACGGATGACGACACCTCGGAAAGGACAACAACACTGCGGAAAGGATGAAGACACTGCGGAACGGACGACGACACTGCGGAACGGACGACGACACTGCGGAACGGACGACGACACTGCGGAACGGACGACGACACTGCGGAACGGACGACGACACTGCGGAACGGACGACGACACTGCGGAACGGACGACGACACTGCGGAACGGATGAAGACACTGCGGAACGGACGACGACACTGTAGAACAGACGACGACACTGCGGAACGGATGATGACTCTGCATAACGGATGACGACACCTCGGAACGGACGACGACACTGCAGAACAGACGACAACACTGCGGAACGGACGACGACACTGCGGAACGGATGACGACACTGCGGAACGGATGACGACACTGCGGAACGGATGACGACACCTCGGAACGGACGACGACACTGCGGAACGGACGACGACACTGCGGAACGGACGACGACACACCGTGGAGTGGACGATGACACTGTGGAACGGACGAAGACACTGCGGAACGGATGAAGACTCTGCGGAACGGATGACGACACCTCGGAACGGACGGTGACACTGCGGAACAGACGACGACACTGCGGAACGGATGATGACTCTGCATAACGGATGACGACACCTCGGAACGGACGACGACACTGCAGAACAGACGACAACACTGCGGAACGGACGACGACACTGCGGAACGGACGACGACACTGCGGAACGGATGACGACACCTCGGAACGGATGACGACACCTCGGAACGGACGACGACACTGCGGAACGGACGACGACACCGTGGAGTGGACGATGACACTGTGGAACGGACGAAGACACTGCGGAACGGATGAAGACTCTGCGGAACGGATGACGACACCTCGGAACGGACGATGACACTGCGGAACAGACGACGACACTGCGGAACGGATGATGACTCTGCGGAATGGATGACGACACCTCGGAAAGGACAACGACACTGCGGAACAGACGATGACTCTGCGGAACGGATGACGACACCGTGGAATGGACGACAACACTTCGGAATGGATGACGACACAGCGGGACGGATGATGACAACACAGCGCAACGGACGACGACACTGTGGAACGGATGACGACACTGCAGAACGGACGACGACACTGCGGAACGGATGACGACACTGCGGAGCGGATGACGACACTGCGGAATGGACGACGACACTTCAGAACGGATGACGACACTGTGGAACGGATGACAACACTGCGGAACGGACGACGACATCGTGGAATGGATGACAACACTGCGGAACGAACGACGACACCGTGGAACGGATGACGACACAGAGGGACAGACGACGACACCGTAGAATGGACGACAACACTGCGGAACGGACGACGACACCGTGGAATGGACGATAACACTGCGGAACGAACGACGACACCGTGGAACGGATGACGACACAGAGGGACAGACGACGACACCGTAGAATGGACGACAACACCGTGGAATGGATGACGACACTGCGGAGCGGACGACGACACCGTGGAACGGATGACGACACAGAGGGACTGACGACGACACCGCAGAACGGATGACGACGCCGAGGAACGGACGACGACACCGCGGGACAGACAACGACACCGCGGGATGGATGACACCGCGGGACGCATGACGACACAGAGGGACGGATGACGACACAGAGGGACGGACGACGACATTGCGGGACGGATGACCACACCTCAGAACGGACGACGACGACACAGAATGGACGACACCGCAGGATGGACGACGACAACACAGGATGACGACACCGCAGGACGGACGACGACAACACAGGATGACAACACCACGGGACGGATAACACCGCAGGACGGATGACGAGACCGCGGGACAGACGACACCGCGGGACAGACGATGACACTGCGAGACGGATGATGACATCGCGGGATGGGCGACGACAACGCAAGATGACGACACCGCGGGACGGGCAATGACACTGCGGGACAGGAGACCCTGCAGGATGGATGACGACACCGTAGGATGGACGATGGCACAGCAGGACGGACGATGACACTGAGGGACGGACAATGACACCGTGGAACGGATGGCGACACTGCAGGATGGACTATGACACCGCGGTACAGACGATGACAGGACACAGTGATTGGAGTGTGCAGATTGCAGGTTATGATGTCATCACTAGTCTGTGGTGATGATGTCATGTTCAGCAGGTCACCAGTGTCTTCCGCTGTGCATCGTCCCCGATGTTCGGCTTGTGGAGGAGGGGTGTCTTTTTTTTGGCGGAGCTTGTGTGGGATGCTGAGGGTGGTTGTCTGTGTTTTGCCGTTCTTCATTCTGGTGTTCTTTCCTTGCAGTCCAGTTACTTGTCTGCGTTCTCGGAGCCGCCTGTCATCAGCGACGTCCATGGAAGGAAGGTTCTGGATGGTGCCGGAAAGGTGACGCTGGAAGCCGAGGTGGTGTGCACTGTGCAGACCGTCCAGAAGGTGCGGGCCCTCAGCCAATCACATCCCTGCTCCTACTGGTACAAAACGTCTGATTGGCGGCTTCTAGTCCTGTAGCTTCTGCTTTCACATCACAGCTGAGGACTTGTTACATTGCATCAGTGCAGAAATCCAGAGGAATGAGTTGGAACATGTGTTGGGATAATGCAATGAATGGGGACTCAGGTTAAATATAGAAGACAGCGCCTCTCCTGTTGGTGTCTTCAAACGATTTTATTCCATAGCCCAAAAACACGACGTTTCGATCGCTGGGATCTTTGTCAAGTGCACAACCCCCATACAGAAAAACATCCATTCATACAGTAAGCTCCTCCCCCTTCATTATCTACACCAATCAGCACATGTACCATTGTAAACAATGTGAAAAATCAACCCGTGTAATAGGTCCCGCGAATCAGTATAAGTGGTCCTCATCATAGAGGTCAAAATATAATCCATAATATAGAGAACAAATCCTGGGGGGTGTGAAGTGAACATCGCCATTGTCCAATCAGTGCATTGCTACATCTGATTTCATGGTGTTCACCCATCAAACCACCTGATCCTCCCGGACCAAGAGTCTCTATCAACATGGGGCATTTCCGGTCGCTAGTGCGCCTGCTACGGCGTCTTCAATGCATACGTTGAGACGCATCAAGGGGGCGTTTCTGATCACTAATGTGTCTGCCCCGGCGCCCCTACTCCACATAGTGAGGCGCATCAAGGGGCGTTTCTAATAAATGTGTCCGCCCCGGCGTTCCTACTCCACATAGTGAGGAATATCAAGGGGC
This sequence comes from Allobates femoralis, assembly GCA_033576535.1. NCBI lineage: Eukaryota > Metazoa > Chordata > Amphibia > Anura > Aromobatidae > Allobates > Allobates femoralis. The sequence goes on along the minus strand of JARQOC010000006.1, from coordinate 12,550,411 downwards.
GTTTCTAATAAATGTGTCCGCCCCGGCGCCCCTACTCCACATAGTGAGGCGCATCAAGGGGCGTTTCTAATAAATGTGTCCGCCCCGGCGTTCCTACTCCACATAGTGAGGAATATCAAGGGGCGTTTCTAATAAATGTGTCCGCCCCGGCGTCCCTACTCCACATAGTGAGGCGCATCAAGGGGCGTTTCTAATAAATGTGTCCGCCCCGGCGTCCCTACTCCACATAGTGAGGCGCATCAAGGGGCGTTTCTAATAAATGTGTCCGCCCCGGCGCCCCTACTCCACATAGTGAGGCGCATCAAGGGGCGTTTCTAATAAATGTGTCCGCCCCGGCGCCCCTACTCCACATAGTGAGGCGCATCAATGGGCGTTTCTAATAAATGTGTCCGCCCCGGCGCCCCTACTCCACATAGTGAGGCGCATCAAGGGGCGTTTCTAATAAATGTGTCCGCCCCGGCGCCCCTACTCCACATAGTGAGGCGCATCAAGGGGCGTTTCTAATAAATGTGTCCGCCCCGGCGTCCCTACTGCACATAGTGAGGCGCATCAAGGGGCGTTTCTAATAAATGTGTCCGCCCCGGCGTCCCTACTCCACATAGTGAGGCGCATCAATGTGTGATATGACGGGTTTATGTAATGTGTGATATGACGGGTTTATGTAATGTGTGATATGACGGGTTTATGTAATGTGTGATATGACGGGTTTTTGTAATGTGTGATATGACGGGTTTATGTAATGTATGATATGACGGTTTATGTAATGTGTGATATGACGGGTTTCTGTAATGTGTGATATGACGGGTTTCTGTAATGTGTGATATGACGTGTTTATGTAATGTGTGATATGACGGGTTTATGTACTGTGTGATATGACGGGTTTATGTACTGTGTAATATGACGGGTTTATGTAATGTGTGATATGACGGTTTATGTAATGTGTGATATGACGGGTTTATGTAATGTGTGATATGACGTGTTTATGTAATGTGTGATATGACGGGTTTATGTACTGTGTGATATGACGGGTTTATGTACTGTGTAATATGACGGGTTTATGTAATGTGTGATATGACGGTTTATGTAATGTGTGATATGACGGGTTTATGTAATGTGTGATATGACGTGTTTATGTAATGTGTGATATGACGTGTTTATGTAATGTGTGATATGACGGGTTTATGTAATGTGTGATATGACGTGTTTATGTAATGTGTGATATGACGGGTTTATGTAATGTGTGATATGACGGTTTATGTAATGTGTGATATGACGGGTTTATGTAATGTGTGATATGACGGGTTTATGTAATGTGTGATATGAAGGGTTTATGTACTGTGTGATATGACGGGTTTATGTAATGTGTGATATGACGTGTTTATGTAATGTGTGATATGACGGGTTTATGTAATGTGTGATATGACGGGTTTCTGTAATGTGTGATATGACGGGTTTATGTAATGTGTGATATGACGGGTTTATGTAATGTGTGATATGACGGGTTTATGTACTGTGTGATATGACGGGTTTATGTACTGTGTAATATGACGGGTTTATGTAATGTGTGATATGACGGTTTATGTAATGTGTGATATGACGGGTTTCTGTAATGTGTGATATGACGTGTTTATGTAATGTGTGATATGACGGGTTTATGTACTGTGTGATATGACGGGTTTATGTACTGTGTAATATGACGGGTTTATGTAATGTGTGATATGACGGTTTATGTAATGTGTGATATGACGGTTTATGTAATGTGTGATATGACGGTTTATGTAATGTGTGATATGACGGGTTTATGTAATGTGTGATATGACGGTTATGTAATGTGTGATATGACGGTTTATGTACTGTGTGATATGACGGGTTTATGTATGTGTGATATGACGGTTTATGTAATGTGTGATATGACGGTTTATGTAATGTGTGATATGACGGTTTATGTAATGTGTGATATGACGGTTTATGTAATGTGTGATATGACGGTTTAGTATGTGTGATATACGGTTTATGTATGTGTATATGACGGTTTATGTAATGTGTGATATGACGGTTTATGTAATGTGTGATATGACGGGTTTATGTAATGTGTGATATGACGGGTTTATGTAATGTGTGATATGACGGGTTTATGTAATGTGTGATATGACGGTTTATGTATTGTGATATGACGGTTTATGTAATGTGTGATATGACGGTTTATGTAATGTGTGATATGACGGTTTATGTAATGTGTGATATGACGGTTTATGTAATGTGTGATATGACGGGTTTATGTAATGTGTGATATGACGGTTTATGTATGTGTGATAGACGGTTATGTAATGTGTGATATGACGGGTTTATGTAATGTGTGATATGACGGTTTATTAATGTGTGATATACGGTTTATGTAATGTGATATGACGGTTTATGTATGTGTGATATGACGGTTTATGTAATGTTGATATGACGGTTTATTAATGTGTGATATGACGGTTATGTAATGTGTGATATGACGGTTTATGTAATGTGTGATTGACGGTTTATGTATGTGATATGACGGTTTTGTAATGTGTGATAGACGGGTTTATGTAATGTGGATATGACGGTTTATGTATGTGTGATATGACGGGTTTATGTATGTGTGATATGACGGGTTTATGTAATGTGTGATATGACGGTTATGTACTGTGTATATGACGGGTTTATGTATGTGTGATATGACGGTTATGTAATGTGTGATATGACGGTTTATGTAATGTGTGATATGACGGTTTATGTAATGTGTGATATGACGGTTTATGTAATGTTAATACGGTTTATGTAATGTGTGATAACGGTTATGTAATGTGTGTATGACGTTTATGTAATGTGTGATATGAGGTTTATGTATGTGTGATATACGGGTTTATGTAATGTGTGATATGACGGGTTTATGTAATGTGTGATATGACGGTTTATGTAATGTGTGATATGACGGTTTATGTAATGTGTGATATGACGGTTTATGTAATGTGTGATATGACGGTTTATGTAATGTGTGATATGACGGTTTATGTAATGTGTGATATGAGGGTTTATGTAATGTGTGATATGACGGTTTATGTAATGTGTGATATGACGGTTTATGTAATGTGTGATATGACGGTTTATGTAATGTGTGATATGACGGGTTTATGTAATGTGTGATATGACGGTTTATGTAATGTGTGATATGACGGGTTTATGTAATGTGTGATATGACGGTTTATGTAATGTGTGATATGACGGGTTATGTATGTGTGATATGACGGTTTATGTAAGTGTGATATGACGGGTTTATGTATGTGTGATATGACGGGTTTATGTAATGTGTGATATGACGGTTTATGTAATGTGTGATATGACGGGTTTATGTAATGTGTGATATGACGGGTTTATGTAATGTGTGATATGACGGTTTATGTAATGTTGATATGACGGTTTATGTAATGTGTGATATGAGGGTTTATGTAATGTGTGATATGACGGGTTTATGTAATGTGTATATGACGGGTTTATGTAATGTGTGATATGACGGTTTATGTAATGTGTGATATGACGGGTTTATGTATGTGTGATATGACGGTTTATGTAATGTGTGATATGACGGGTTTATGTAATGTGTGATATGACGGGTTTATGTAATGTGTGATATGACGGTTTATGTAATGTGTGATATGACGGGTTTATGTAATGTGTGATATGACGGTTTATGTAATGTGTGATATGACGGGTTTATGTAATGTGTGATATGACGGTTTTATGTAATGTGTGATATGACGGGTTTTATGTAATGTGTTATATGACGGGTTTATGTAATGTGTGATATGACGGGTTTATGTATGTGTGATATGACGGTTTATGTAATGTGTGATATGACGGGTTTATGTATGTGTGATATGACGGTTTATGTAATGTGTGATATACGGTTTATGTAATGTGTGATATGACGGGTTTATGTACTGTGTGATATGACGGGTTTATGTATGTGTGATATGACGGGTTTATGTATGTGTGATATGACGGGTTTATGTAATGTGTAATTGACGGGTTTATGTAATGTGTGATATGACGGGTTATATGTAATGTGTGATATGACGGTTTATGTAATGTGTGATATGACGGGTTTATGTATGTGTGATATGACGGGTTTATGTAATGTGTGATATGACGGTTTATGTAATGTGTGATATGACGGGTTTATGTAATGTGTGATATGACGGTTTATGTAATGTGTGATATGACGGTTTATGTAATGTGTGATATGACGGGTTTATGTAATGTGTGATATGACGGGTTTATGTAATGTGTGATATGACGGGTTTATGTAATGTGTGATATGACGGGTTTATGTAATGTGTGATATGACGGTTTATGTATGTGTGATATGACGGGTTTATGTAATGTGTGATATGACGGGTTTATGTAATGTGTGATATGACGGTTTATGTAATGTGTGATATGACGGTTTATGTACTGTGTGATATGACGGGTTTATGTAATGTGTGATATGACGGGTTTTGTAATGTGTGATATGACGGTTTATGTAATGTGTGATATGACGGTTTATGTACTGTGTGATATGACGGGTTTATGTAATGTGTGATATGACGGGTTTATGTAATGTGTGATATGACGGTTTATGTAATGTGTGATATGACGGGTTTATGTAATGTGTGATATGACGGGTTTATGTAATGTGTGATATGACGGGTTTATGTAATGTGTGATATGACGTGTTTATGTAATGTGTGATATGATGGTTTATGTACTGTGTGATATGACGGGTTTATGTAATGTGTGATATGACGGGTTTCTGTAATGTGTGATATGACGGGTTTATGTAATGTGTGATATGACGGGTTTATGTAATGTGTGATATGACGGTTTATGTAATGTGTGATATGACGGGTTTATGTAATGTGTGATATGACGGGTTTATGTAATGTGTGATATGACGGGTTTATGTACTGTGTGATATGACGAGTTTATGTACTGTGTGATATGACGGGTTTCTGTAATGTGTGATATGGCGGGTTTATGTAATGTGAATACTGGTATATGGCCGGGATTTTCTGCGTCACTTATATATGGGTATTTTTACTGTGGATGAGGGGCGACTTGTCACTGATTTGGGACTCGCGGCTTCACGTCTCACAGTCCAGATTGAACATTTTGCAGATCTTTTGCTTCAGTGCTTTGCTTTCCACATCCACAGTAACGATCCCTCAGCTGTGTGACTGTCTTTCCATTCACTGGGGAGTTCAGTGGTATGAATACAATGCCGGGGCTGCAGTATAGACTGATAACTGTGGGTGACACCCGTTATATAGGCTTGTAGACATGTAGTCAGTGATTACACACTGGAGCAGTACACCCCGCAGCTGCAGCTCCCTGGAGTGCTATAGGTGACACGTCCCCCGGGGGCTCATTGTCTGCCCCCCCACAGACGACACCTGAGCCCGCGCCGAGCCTTTCATGACATTACAGTGACATTGAGGTTCTGATGCCGATCCCCCCTACGGCGTTAATGCACGGCGGCAGCGCTTCACCACACAATGGAGATGAAAGCACAAGGTCGTCCTCTGTGCAGCGAACAATGTGCAGGCGCCGACCGCCATTATAGACAAAACTCCATAGAAAACCTTCCCCAGTATAAACAAATTAATGAGGAAAGAAAACATCACTGCATAGACCGCCCGAATGGAGACTCAAGTGGTAACAATGATGGTGCGTCCAACCACGGGCTCATGGTGTAACGATGGCGGTGTGTCTGATCGGAGACACATGGTATAACAATGGCGGTGTGTCTGACTGGAAACACATGGTGCAATGATGATGGTGCATCCAACTGGAGACACATGGTGTAACGATGGCGGTGTGTCTGACTGGAAACACATGGTATAATGATGGCGGTGTGTCTGACCGGAGACACATGGCGTAACAATGATGGTGCGTCCAACTGGAGACACATGGCGTAACAATGATGGTGCGTCCAACTGGAGACACCTGGTATAATGATGGCGGTGTGTCTGACCGGAGACACATGGTATAACGATGGCGGTGTGTCTGACTGGAGACACATGGTATAACGATGATGGTTTGTCTGATCGGAGACACATGGTATAATGATGGCGGTGTGTCTGACCGGAGACACATGGTATAACGATGATGGTTTGTCTGACCGGAGACACATGGTATAATGATGGCGGTGTGTCTGACCGGAGACACATGGTATAATGATGGCGATGTGTCTGACCGGAGACACATGGTATAACGATGATGGTTTGTCTGATCGGAGACACATGGTATAATGATGGCGGTGTGTGTCTGACCGGAGACACATGGTATAACGATGATGGTTTGTCTGACCGGAGACACATGGTATAATGATGGCGGTGTGTCTGACCGGAGACACATGGTATAATGATGGCGATGTGTCTGACGGAGACACATGGTGTAACAATGGCGGTGTGTCTGACCGGAGACACATGGTGTAACGAGGGCAGTGTGTCTGACCGGAGACACATGGTGTAACGATGCCGGTGTGTCTGACCGGAGACACATGGTGTAACGATGCCGGTGTGTGTCTGACCGGAGACACATGGTGTAACAATGGCGGTGTGTCTGACCGGACACATGGTGTAACGATGGCGGTGTGTCTGACCGGCGACACATGGCGTAACAATGATGGTGCGTCCAACTGGAGACACATGGTGTAACGATGATGGTGCGTCCAACTGGAGACACATGGCATAACAATGATGGTGCGTCCAACTGGAGACACATGGTATAACAATGATGATGCGTCCAACTGGAGATACATGGTGTAACAATGATGGTGCGTCCAACTGGAGACACATGGTATAACAATGATGGTGCGTCCAACTGGAGACACATGGCGTAACAATGATGGTGCGTCCAACTGGAGACACATGGCGTAACAATGATGGTGCGTCCAACTGGAGACACCTGGTATAATGATGGCGGTGTCTGACCGGAGACACATGGTATAACGATGGCGGTGTGTCTGACTGGAGACACATGGTATAACGATGATGGTTTGTCTGATCGGAGACACATGGTATAACGATGGCGGTGTGTCTGACCGGAGACACATGGTATAATGATGGCGATGTGTCTGACCGGAGACACATGGTGTAACAATGGCGGTGTGTCTGACCGGAGACACATGGTATAACGATGATGGTTTGTCTGACCGGAGACACATGGTATAATGATGGCGGTGTGTCTGACCAGAGACACATGGTATAATGATGGCGATGTGTCTGACCGGAGACACATGGTGTAACAATGGCGGTTGTGTCTGACCGGAGACACATGGTGTAATGATGCCGGTGTGTCTGACCGGAGACACATGGTGTAACGAGGGCAGTGTGTCTGACCGGAGACACATGGTGTAACGATGCCGGTGTGTCTGACCGGAGACACATGGTGTAACGATGCCGGTGTGTCTGACCGGAGACACATGGTGTAACGATGCGGTGTGTGTCTGACCGGAGACACATGGTGTGTAACAATGGCGGTGTGTCTGACGGACACATGGTGTAACGATGGGGTGTGTCTGACCGGCGACACATGGCGTAACAATGATGGTGCGTCCAACTGGAGACACATGGCATAACAATGATGGTGCGTCCAACTGGAGACACATGGCGTAACAATGATGGTGCGTCCAACTGGAGACACATGGTATAACAATGATGGTGCGTCCAACTGGAGACACATGGCGTAACAATGATGGTGCGTCCAACTGGAGACACATGGCGTAACAATGATGGTGCGTCCAACTGGAGACACCTGGTATAATGATGGCGGTGTGTCTGACCGGAGACACATGGTGTAACTATGGCGGTGTGTCTGACTGGAGACACATGGTATAACGATGATGGTTTGTCTGATCGGAGACACATGGTGTAACGATGGCGGTGTGTCTGACCGGAGACACATGGTATAATGATGGCGATGTGTCTGACCGGAGACACATGGTATAACGATGATGGTTTGTCTGATCGGAGACACATGGTGTAACGATGGCGGTGTGTCTGACCGGAGACACATGGTGTAACAATGGCGGTGTGTCTGACCGGAGACACATGGTATAACGATGATGGTTTGTCTGACCGGAGACACATGGTATAATGATGGCGGTGTGTCTGATCGGAGACACATGGTATAACGATGGCGGTGTGTCTGACTGGAGACACATGGTATAATGATGATGGTTTGTCTGATCGGAGACACATGGTATAATGATGGCGGTGTGTCTGACCGGAGACACATGGTATAATGATGGCGATGTGTCTGACCGGAGACACATGGTGTAACAATGGCGGTGTGTCTGACCGGAGACACATGGTATAACGATGATGGTTTGTCTGACCGGAGACACATGGTGTAACGATGGCGGTGTGTCTGACCGGAGACACATGGTATAATGATGGCGATGTGTCTGACCAGAGACACATGGTATAACGATGGCGGTGTGTCTGACCGGAGACACATGGTGTAACGATGGCGGTGTGTCTGACCGGAGACACATGGTATAACGATGGCGGTGTGTCTGACCGGAGACACATGGTGTAACGATGGCAGTGTGTCTGACCGGAGACACATGCTATAACGATGATGGTTTGTCTGACCATAGACACATGGTATAACGATGGCGGTGTGTCTGACCGGAGACACATGGTGTAACGATGGCGGTGTGTCTGACCGGAGACACATGGTGTAACGATGATGGTGTGTCTGACCATAGACACATGGTATAATGATGGCGGTGTGTCTGACCGGAGACACATGGTGTAACGATGGCGGTGTGTCTGACCGGAGACACATGGTGTAACGATGATGGTGTGTCTGACCATAGACACATGGTGTAACGATGATGGTGTGTCTGACCGGAGACACATGGTATAATGATGGCGGTGTGTCTGACCGGAGACACATGGTGTAACGATGGCGGTGTGTCTGACCGGAGACACATGGTGTAACGATGGTGGTGTGTCTGACCATAGACACATGGTGTAACGATGACGGTGTGTCTGACCGGAGACACATGGTATAATGATGGCGGTGTGTCTGACCGGAGACACATGCTATAACGATGATGGTGCTTTTCTCCATCTATACTCTTGGCCTAGGACGACTCATACAGTCCCATGGCTTCCCGTATCACCTGTATGCTGACAAAACTCAAATCTACCTCTCTGGCCCAGATGTCACCTCTCTGCTGTCCACAATCCCGGAGTGTCTATCAGCCATATCCTCCTCCTTCTCTCTGCTGTCCAGAATTCCGGAGTGTCTATCAGCCATATCCTCCTTCTCCTCTCTGCTGTCCACAATCCCGGAGTGTCTATCAGCCATATCCTCCTTCTTCTCCTCTCTATTGTCCAGAATCCCGGAGTGTCTATCAGCCATATCCTCCTTCTCCTCTCTGCTGTACAGAACCCGGAGTGTCTATCAGCCATATCCTCCTTCTTCTCCTCTCTCTTCCTAAAACTCAACGTAGACAAAACAGAACTCCCCATCTTTCCTCCATCCCATCTCTCATCTTCACCACCTGATCTATCTATTATGGTAAATGGCATCACGCTCTCTCCCACACCTCAAATTTGTTGCCTCGGAGTAACTCTTGACTCTGCCTTGTTTTTCAAACCGCACATCCAAGCTCTCGCCACCTCCTGTCGCCTCCAGCTCAAGAATATTTCCAGAATCCGTCCTTTCCTCAGCCCTCAATCTACTAAAATTCTTGTACACGCCCTCATCATCTCCCGCCTTGACTACTGCAACCTCCTCCTCTGTGGCCTCCCTGCTAACACTCTTGCACCTCTCCAGTCTGTCCTCAACTCTGCTGCCCGACTAATCCAGCTCTCTCCTCGCTGCTCCCCTCTTTCTCCCCTTTGCAAATCCTCCATTGGCTTCCAATTCCCCAACGAATCCAGTTCAAGCTACTAACATTGACCTACAAAGCCGTCCACAATCTGTCTCCTCCCTATATCTCTGAACTAATCTCTCACTATCTTCCCTCACGTAACCTTCGATCCTCCCAACACCTCCTCCTCTCCTCCACACTTATCCGTTCCTCACACAACCGCCTCCAAGGTTTCTCCCGAATATCCCCCATCCTCTGGAATTCTGCACCCCAACACCTCAGATTATCCACCACACTCGGATCCTTCAGACGGAACCTGAAAACCATCTCTACAGGAAAGATACAGCCTGCAATGACCGAGCCGCCGCCCCATCAACGATGATGGTGCGTCCAACTGGAGACACATGGTGTAACGATGACGGTGTGTCTGACCGGAGACACATGGTGTAATGATGGCGGTGTGTCTGACCGGAGACACATGGTGTAACGACGATGGTGTGTCTGACCGGAGACACATGGTATAACGATGGCGGTGTGTCTGACCGGAGACACATGGTGTAACGATGGCGGTGTGCCTGACCGGAGACACATGGTGTAACGATGGCGGTGTGTCTGACCGGAGACACATGGTATAACGATGGCGGTGTGTCTGACCGGAGACACATGGTATAACGATGACGGTGTGTCTGACCGGAGACACATGGTGTAACGATGGCGGTGTGTCTGACCGGAGACACATGGTGTAACGATGGCGGTGTGTCTGACCGGAGACACATGGTATAACGATGGCGGTGTGTCTGACCGGAGACACATGGTGTAACGATGGCGGTGTGTCTGACCGGAGACACATGGTATAACGATGGCGGTGTGTCTGACCGGAGACACATGGTGTAACGATGGCGGTGTGTCTGACCGGAGACACATGGTGTAACGATGATGGTGCGTCCAACTGGAGACACATGGTGTAACGATGCCGGTGTGTCTGACTGGAGACACATGGTGTAACGATGGCGATGTGTCTGACCGGAGACACATGGTGTAACGATGGCGATGTGTCTGACTGGAGACACATCGTGTAACGATGATGGTGTGTCTGACCGGAGAAACATGGTGTAGCGATGATGGTGCATCCAACTGCCAGGGTTCCAAACTCGCTGCTCGCCATGATGCTTCCTTGCTCCTCGCACCACGTGGTTCTCTTTTGTTCTGCCTTCTTTTTAGCCTCACCCTTCCGGCCTTCTCCCACTCTTTTAGGCAGGGTCAGCAACTCTCTATAGCAGGCCCTCTTGGTTTTTCTGCAGTACTGGGGGTGGGCCTGCTACTTTGTGCCTTTTCCAAGGTCCTTCCCATGACGAGGGCCTAGACACCCCCCCCTTCCCCCAAACCTGCATTTGGCACTTGCTCTTCTCTCGACGCCATTTTTACGAGCCAGCTCTTACACAGTTCTTTAAGGTGCCCAAGACCCAGTGTTACTGGGCAGCTTACATCCTGTTCGTGACGCCAGGTTGACACACCCACTCCAGGGCCGGGGAAGACTTGGGAACCGGGCGGTTACTCGTTGTTCTCTTCACCTCTTTCAGTTCTTTTCACAGGGACAGATGGGGGCTGAGACCCGGTCCCTTGACCCTGGCGGTGTAATTATTAAAAAACGAGGGAAGATGACAGAGAAAGTCTGAGGGGACAAAAGGGTTTTTCGTGACGCCACCTGCGGTATGCAGCCAGGGCAGCTGCTGCTGCAGCTGCTTCAGAACCTCTGGGGACAGTGACCGGCAGCTTGGATAGTTTCACTCCCCGCATGTGGAGAGCGGTCCCCAGGGAAGCAGGATGGAGGAGTCAGTTCGTACCTTGGCAGATGTTCACTGGGACGTCAGTACCCCGATGTCTCACACACCACAGCTGGAGTTCTGTTACTTTTACTCAGTTCTTTCAGCATGGCCACCGGGTATGTCCCTTGCCAACCTCCGATTCAGCGTTGTCTCCAGGCCCGGGTTAGTGCAGTCACGGTCGGTGCCCCTTTCTTTCCTCTCTAGGTGTTCCTGTCTCTGGTGGTCTTTCTCTCTCTCCCAGCGCTATAAGGGGTAGTTGTCTTCTGGGGCGAGCGTGACACCACTCTGCTCACCAGGCTCTCAGCACCTCCGCAGCACAGATTTCAAGTACCGGCAGCCACGGGGTGCTGTTGTGTCCCCTACCGGGCACTGCTCCCTAGTTCAGCCACCTTCCCCAAGCTTTGTCAGGTGTTCTGCCACAGCTCCTTTCAGCAGCTTGGGCATGCAGCTACCGTGTTCAGGGCTGGGTCCCTGTCCACCAGCCCCTCTGTTTCATCAGATTCGGGCGTACGGGGATCGACGTCTCATCCGTACCCCAAAGGCTCTCATCTTTTCCCACCTGTCGGTCTTTTCCTCCCGTGGATGAGCATAGTCGTGCTCCAGTGTACATGAGTCAGCACTGCACCGCCGCTGCACTCTCTACTCCCACTCCTTTCTCCATGGTCTCTACTCTCCAACTCCTACTACTACTTAACTACACTTCCCTGTCCTCCCTCAGGGTGCACCCACCGTCCCAGGGGCCTACACTTGTGTGTGTGTGTTTACATGTGGTGTAACAATGCCGGTGTGTCTGACCAGATACACATTGCATAACAATGATGGAGCGACTGGAGACACATCGACTGGAGACACATCGACTGGAGACACATCGTGTAACGATTTTATTCCAGCGAACAAAGAAAAAAAAACATTCTGCAGCACTTTTTATCACTAGAGGTACCTTTACACGCCACCACTGGAAGGTAGCAACTGCCGGGCATTGGGGATAATTGTGCCTGTTGCCATGAAATTGCTACGAAATGGCGGCGTGTAAATCGTGCAGTTCCTCCGGTGTCCTGCAGGTGACTCAGATACCTGTTGCTGAGCCGTGCCCAAAAACCAAAGGCAACACAAAAGCACAATTGCCCTGGTAGTGGCGCTTAAACCGGGCACAGGGATGGATGTTGCGTCGCCTAGTGATTTCCCAGAGGCGTGCCACAGCATCATGTATACCGCGCCCCATCAGCGATCATTGGTGGGGGCTACTGTGTAACCATTGGCTGTCCCTTCACAGGGCGCCATATTTAAAGAGCTGACCATTCACACTACACAATGGCAATGGCGTCATGTATTAGCCTTCCTGCGCAGGCTGCACAATCATGACGCTATTGTGTTGTCCAGTGTATTAGCGTCACGGAATACACAACTCTGTCACGCCTATGAACTTGTGGCGCAAAGGATGTACGCCCATATTCCTTTGTGGTAGCGGCGTGTGAAGGGGCGAAGGAATTCAACAGGCAGTAAGCCACAGGATCTGTCGGAACTTCCGGGGAACAAAGATACCTTCAGTGGAGAACGTAATGGCGGCGTGTACATGCGGCATCAGCGAACGGTATCCACCATCAAAAATCTGCGCGTGCGGTGGATACCTGTTGCTAGGCACAGTGGCGGTGTGTAAAGGTACCTTTAGGGTACCTTTACACGCCGCTACGGCAGGATGGATACAACCCGCTACTTCACGTGCACGAGCACGCTCAAACGGTTACAAACGCTCAACGCACCACCTTTACACGCCGCCACAAGGTGCGCTACGCCACGCTACATCTATAGCTAGCTACATCGCCGGGTGTCTCAAGTAGCCAGCTGTAGCTCATTTACACACCGCTACAACCAGCTACTATGGGCGGACCTGGGGCAGCAGGGACAACACATAGACGTGCTACAATTGTGGATTACGAGCCGTCCGTACGCTGATAGGACAAAGCAATAATACCATGATTGGGCAGGCAACGCAGGAGGCTGAGTAATACATGACGCTCGAGCGATTGTGTAGTGTGACTGCTCAGCTCCTTAAATATGCCGCCCTATGCAGCGACTACCAATCGTCATGCAGCAGCTTCCACCAATGATCGCACATGGGGCGCGGTAACACGGAGCCTGGGTCACGCCTTAGCTACATTACAGCTACATCGCAGGGTGTCCAGAGTTCCCTTCCGTTGCCTCTTTACACGCCGATACAGCTCGCTACCATCGGCGTTGTAGCCATCAGTTTTCGAGCAGACCTAGGAAACAGATGTATCTGTTGCCGGCTGTATCGTCACGTCTTCAGACACCGCTACGACGGGCTATATTGGCGCTACAAGCTACATTTGTAGCCTGTAGCGGGATGCATCCATCCTGCCGTAGCGGCGTGTAAAGGTACCCATAGGGATACAGCAGATATCTAGCGGCATATAGACATGGAGAATCCAGCATATGAGAGTGGCAAATGGCTAACAGGTGGTGCTCACTTAGTGTAGAGGTACCGTCACACAGGGAAACATCTCCGGCAACTCATGGGAGCGCGCACGACGCTGGCCAACATCGCTGTGCTCCTGTCAGACGGAGAGACATCGCTGGCAACGCAGTAATGGTACCTTTACACGCCGCCACAACAGGATGCATACCAACGGCTACTTCACGTGCACGAGCACGGCCGAACGGTTACCAACGGGAAACGCACCACCTTTACACGCCGCCACAAGGTGCGCTACGCCACGCTACATCTATAGCTAGCTACATCGCCGGGTGTCTCAAGTAGCCATCTGTAGCTCATTTACACACCGCTACAAACAGCTACTATGGGCGTACCTGGTGCAGCAGGGACAGCACATAGGCGTGCCACAATTGTGGAGTACGAGACGTCCGTACGCTGATAGGACAAAGCAATAACATCATGATTGGGCAGGCATCGCAGGAGGCTGAGTAATACATGACGCTCGAGCAATTGTGTAGTGTGACTCGTCAGCTCCTTAAATATGCCGCCCTGTGCGGCGACAACCAATCGTAACGCAGGAGCTTCCTCCAATGATCGCAGATGGGGCGCGGTAACACGGAGCCTAGGTGACGCCTTAGCTACATTGCAGCTACATCGCAGGGTGTCCACAGTTCCCTTCTGTGGGTTCTTTACACGCCGATACAGCTCGCTACAATCGGCGATGTTGCCATCTGTTTATGGGCAGTGCACGGATACAGATGTATCTGTAGCCGGCTGTGTCGTCCCGTCTTCACACGCCGCTACTACGGGCGATATTGGCGCCACAAGCTACATTTGTAGTCTGTAGCGGGTTGTATGCATCCTGTTGTGGCGGCGTGTAAAGGTACCATAATGGTTAAATTCAACCCTGGCAGTGATCCTTAACATTGCAGTCAATGGGGGAAGTTGCTTGCAGCATAGCTGTTGCAATGTCAGACCGGGCGATGCAGGCAGATCGCCTGAGTAACATCGCCAGGTTTCAGGACATTGTCCTGATGTTGCTGAAGCAACTATCACCGTTGATATCACCCTGTTACACGGAGCGACTCTCCAGCGATGTTGCCGCAACTTGGCCATGCCCCCGAGTTGCCAGCGATGTTGCTGGAGATGTTGCAGGAGATGTTGCCGGAGATGTTGCCGGAGATGTTGCCGGAGATGTTGCCGAAGATGTTGCCGGAGATGTTGCCTCGTGTAACGGGGCCTTAAGAGTTTGTAGAAACCATGACAAAAAAAGGAACAGTGGCACTCACCGTGTCTATGCCTAAAACGACTTCTTTATTGCATGTTTTTATTAAATACACGCAGGTACAGAGGAACGTTCACAGCGTATTGTACCTGGATTATAGCACAGTAAATACAGGGAGGATAGTGTCTGTGTGCAGCCTGTGCCCGGCAGTGTCTGTGTGCAGCCTGTGCCCGGCAGTGTCTGTGTGCAGCCTGTGCCCGGCAGTGTCTGTGTGCAGCCTGTGCCCGGCAGTGTCTGTATGCAGCATGTGCCCGGTAGTGTCTGTGTGCAGGCGGTGGCCGGCAGTGTCTGTATGCAGCCTGTGCCCGGCAGTGTCTGTATGCAGCCTGTGCCCGGCAGTGTCTATGTGCAGCCTGTGCCCGGCAGTGTCTGTGTGCAGCCTGTGCCCGGCAGTGTCTGTGTGCAGCCTGTGCCCGGCCGTGTCTGTGTGCAGCCTGTGCCCGGCAGTGTCTGTATGCTGCATGTGCCCGGTAGTGTCTGTATGCAGCCTGTGCCCGGCAGTGTCTATGTGCAGCCTGTGCCCGGCAGTGTCTGTGTGCAGCCTGTGCCCAGCAGTGTCTGTGTGCAGCCTGTGCCCGGTAGTGTCTGTGTGCAGCCTGTGCCCGGCAGTGTCTGTGTGCAGGCGGTGGCCGGCAGTGTCTGTGTGCAGCCTGTGCCCGGCAGTGTCTGTGTGCAGCCTGTGCCCGGTAGTGTCTGTGTGCAGCCTGTGCCCAGCAGTGTCTGTGTGCAGCCGGTGGCCGGCAGTGTCTGTGTGCAGCCTGTGCCCGGCAGTGTCTATGTGCAGCCGGTGGCCGGCAGTGTCTGTGTGCAGCCTGTGCCCGGCAGTGTCTGTGTGCAGCCTGTGCCCGGCAGTGTCTGTGTGCAGCCAGTGGCCGGCAGTGTCTGTGTGCAGGCGGTGGCCGGCAGTGTCTGTGTGCAGGCGGTGGCCGGCAGTGTCTGTGTGCAGCCAGTGGCCGGCACTGTCTGTGTGCAGCCGGTGGCCGGCCGTGTCTGTGTGCAGGCGGTGGCCGGCAGTGTCTGTGTGCAGCCGCGCTGTGGCCGGCCGTCTGTCTGTGTGCAGGCGGTGGCCGGCCGTGTCTGTGTGCAGGCGTGGCGGCCGAGTGTCTGTGTGCAGCCTGTGCCCGGCAGTGTCTGTGTGCAGCCTGTGCCCGGTAGTGTCTGTGTGCAGCCTGTGCCCGGTAGTGTCTGTGTGCAGCCTGTGCCCGGCAGTGTCTGTGTGCAGCCTGTGCCCGGCAGTGTCTGTGTGCAGCCTGTGCCCGGCAGTGTCTGTGTGCAGCCTGTGCCCGGCAGTGTCTGTGTGCAGCCTGTGCCCGGCAGTGTCTGTGTGCAGCCTGTGCCCGGTAGTGTCTGTGTGCAGCCTGTGCCGGCAGTGTCTGTGTGCAGCCTGTGCCGGTAGTGTCTGTGTGCAGCCTGTGCCTGGCAGTGTCTGTGTGCAGCCGGTGGCCGGCAGTGTCTGTGTGCAGCCTGTGCCCGGCAGTGTCTATGTGCAGCCGGTGGCCGGCAGTGTCTGTGTGCAGCCTGTGCCCGGCAGTGTCTGTGTGCAGCCTGTGCCGGCAGTGTGTCTGTTGTGACGTGCCAGCAGTGGCGGGCAGTCGTGTCTGTGTGCAGGCGGTGGCCGGCAGTGTCTGTGTGCAGGCGGTGGCCGGCAGTGTCTGTGTGCAGCCAGTGCCGGCAGTGTCTGTGTGCAGCCGGTGGCCGGCCGTGTCTGTGTGCAGGCGGCGGTGGCCGGCAGTGTCTGTGTGCAGGCTGTGGCCCGGCAGTGTCTGTGTGCAGCCGGTGGCCGGCACTGTCTGTGTGCAGCCGGTGGCCGGCGCTGTGTCTGTGTGCAGGCGGTGGCCGGCAGTGTCTGTGTGCAGCCTGTGCCCGGCAGTGTCTGTGTGCAGCCTGTGCCCGGCAGTGTCTGTGTGCAGGCGGTGGCCGGCAGTGTCTGTGTGCAGCCTGTGCCCGGCAGTGTCTGTGTGCAGCCTGTGCCCGGCAGTGTCTGTGTGCAGCCTGTGCCCGGCAGTGTCTGTGTGCAGCCTGTGCCGGCAGTGTCTGTGTGCAGCCTGTGCCGGCAGTGTCTGTGTGCAGGCGGTGGCGGCAGTGTCTGTGTGCAGCCTGTGCCCGGCAGTGTCTGTGTGCAGCCTGTGCCCGGCAGTGTCTGTGTGCAGCCTGTGCCCGGCAGTGTCTGTGTGCAGCCGGTGGACGGCAGTGTCTGTGTGCAGGCGGTGGCCGGCAGTGTCTGTGTGCAGGCGGTGGACGGCAGTGTCTGTGTGCAGCCTGTGCCGGCAGTGTCTGTGTGCAGCCTGTGCCGGCAGTGTCTGTGTGCAGCCTGTGCCGGCAGTGTCTGTGTGCAGCCAGTGGTCGGCAGTGTCTGTGTGCAGGCGGTGGCCGGCCGTGTCTGTGTGCAGGCGGTGGCCGGCAGTGTCTGTGTGCAGCCGGTGGCCGGCAGTGTCTGTGTGCAGCCGGTGGCCGGCAGTGTCTGTGTGCAGCCGGTGGCGGCACTGTCTGTGTGCAGCCGGTGGCCGGCCAGTGTCTGTGTGCAGCCTGTGCCCGGCAGTGTCTGTGTGCAGCCTGTGCCCGGCAGTGTCTGTGTGCAGCGGTGGACGGCAGTGTCTGTGTGCAGGCGGTGGCCGGCAGTGTCTGTGTGCAGGCGGTGTGGACGGCAGTGTCTGTGTGCAGCCTGTGCCGGCAGTGTCTGTGTGCAGCCTGTGCCCGGCAGTGTATGTGTGTAGCCAGTGGCCGGCAGTTTCTGTGTGCAGGCGGTGGCCGGCCGTGTCTGTGTGCAGGCGGTGGCCGGCAGTGTCTGTGTGCAGCACGGTGGCCGGCACTGTCTGTGGCAGCGGTGGCGGCACGTCTGTGTGCAGCCGGTGTGCCGGCAGTGTCTATGTGCAGCCTGTGCCGGCAGTGTCTGTGTGCAGCCTGTGCCGCGACGCAGTGTCTGTGTGCACGCGGTGGCCAGCAGTGTCTGTGTGCAGGCGGTGGCCGGCCAGTGTCTATGTGTCATCACATCTTCTTGTCGTTCTGTAGAGGGTCTGTTCAGCCATCATCTCTGTGGACGGTGACCGCGAGGTGGCAGAAGAGGCAGGGAGGCTGGAGTCTGTGGAGACGGCCGTCCGATGGATACGAGATTTCATAGGGCCATCTGTCAGAGGCATGGAGCCTGGCAAGCAGAGCGCTATCGACCAGCTGCTGAGGTGGGTATTCTGGGTACTGGACATGTGGCCTTCTCTGGTTCTGGATTATTGCTTTATTCCATTCATGGTGGGAGACAGTGCAGTGCGCTAACTTCCAGAATATCCCCCTCCGCCCTCACCCTCTGTGTCGCTCGCCCTCGGTGTCGCTCACCCTTGGAGTCGCTCGCCCTCAGTGTCGCTCACCCTCGGTGTCGCTCACCCTCGGTGTCGCTCGCCCTTGGAGTCGCACACCTTCGGTGTCGCTCACCCTCTGTGTCGCTCGCCCTCGGTGTTGCTCACCCTCGGTGTCGCTCACCCTCTGTGTCGCTCACCTTCAGTGTCGCTCACCCTCGGTGTCGCTTACCCTCAGTATCGCTCACCCTCGGTGTCGCTCACCCTCGGTGTCGCTCACCCTTGGTGTCACTCACCCTCTGCGTTCACCCTCGGTGTCGCTCACACCTTGGTGTCACTCACCCTCTGCGCTCACCCTCGGTGTCGCTCACCCTCTGTGTCGCTCGCCCTCAGTGTCGCTCACCCTCGGTGTTGCTCACCCTCTGTGTTGCTCGCCCTCGGTGTCGCTCTCCCTTGGTGTCACTCACCCTCTGCGCTCACCCTCAGTGTCGCTCACCCTTGGTGTCACTCACCCTCTGCGCTCACCCTCGGTGTCGCTCACCCTCTGTGTTGCTCGCCCTCGGTGTCGCTCACCCTCTGTGTCGCTCGCCCTCGGTGTCGCTCGCCCTCGGTGTCGCTCACCCTCAGTGTCGCTCGCCCTCGGTGTCGCTCACCCTTGGTGTCGCTCACCCTCTGTGTCGCTCGCCCTCGGTGTCGCTCACCCTCGGTGTCGCTCACCCTAGTAGTCACTCACCCTCTGCGCTCACCCTCGGTGTCGCTCGCCCTCGGTGTCGCTCGCCCTCGGTGTCGCTCACCCTCGGTGTCGCTCACCCTCGGTGTCGCTCGCCCTCGGTGTCGCTCACCCTCGGTGTCGCTCACCCTTGGTGTCACTCACCCTCTGCGCTCACCCTCGGTGTCGCTCACCCTCAGTGCCGCTTGCCCTCAGTGTCGCTCACCCTCGGTGTCGCTCACCCTCAGTGTCCGCTCACCCTCGGTGTCGCTCACCCTCTGCGCTCACCCTCGGTGTCGCTCACCCTCGTGTTGCTCACCCTTGGTGTCGCTCACCCTCGGTGTCGCTCACCCTCGGTGTCGCTCACCCTTGGTGTCGCTCACCCTCGTGTCGCTCACCCTCTGTGTCGCTCACCCTCGGTGTCGCTCACCCTCAGTGTCGCTCACAC
Source organism: Allobates femoralis (assembly GCA_033576535.1). Classification (NCBI taxonomy): domain Eukaryota; kingdom Metazoa; phylum Chordata; class Amphibia; order Anura; family Aromobatidae; genus Allobates; species Allobates femoralis. The sequence continues at coordinate 12,530,500 of JARQOC010000006.1, read as the reverse complement.
CTCGGTGTCGCTCACCCTCTGCGCTCACCCTCGGTGTCGCTCACCCTCAGTGTCGCTCACCCTCGGTGTCGCTCACCCTCTGCGCTCACCCTCGGTGTCGCTCACCCTCAGTGTCGCTCACCCTCGGTGTCGCTCACCCTCAGTGTCGCTCACCCTCGGTGTCGCTCACCCTCTGCGCTCACCCTCGGTGTCGCTCACCCTCGATGTTGCTCACCCTTGGTGTCGCTCACCCTCGGTGTCGCTCACCCTTGGTGTCGCTCACCCTCGTGTCGCTCACCCTCTGTGTCGCTCACCCTCTGTGTCGCTCGCCGTCTGTGTCACTCACCCTCGGTGTCGCTCACACCCTCAGTGTCGCTCACCCTCGGTGTCGCTCACCTCAGTGTCGCTCACCCTCGGTGTCGCTCACCCTCTGCGCTCACCCTCGGCGTCGCTCACCCTCTGCGCTCACCCTCGGTGTCGCTCACCCTCAGTGCCGCTCGCCCTCAGTGTCGCTCACCCTCGGTGTCGCTCACCCTCGGTGTCGCTCATCCTCGGTGTCGCTCACCCTTGGTGTCGCTCACCCTCGAGTCGCTCACCCTCTGTGTCGCTCACCCTCGGTGTCGCTCACCCTCAGTGTCGCTCACCCTCGGTGTCACTCGCCCTCTGTGTCGCTCACCCTCGTGTCGCTCACCCTCAGTGTCGCTCACCCTCAGTGTCGCTCACCCTTGGTGTCGCTCACCCTCTGCGCTCACCCTCAGTGCCGCTCGCCCTCAGTGTCGCTCACCCTCGGTGTCGCTCACCCTCTGCGCTCACCCTCGGTGTCGCTCACCCTCGGTGTCGCTCACCCTCAGTGTCGCTCACCCTTGGTGTTGCTCACCCTCAGTGTCACTCACCCTTGGTGTCGCTCACCCTTGGTGTCGCTCACCCTCGGTGTCGCTCACCCTCTGTGTCGCTCACCCTTGGTGTCGCTCACCCTCAGTCTCACTCACCCTTGATGTCGCTCACCCTCAGTGTCGCTCACCCTTGGTGTCGCTCACCCTCAGTGTCGCTCACTCTCGGTGTCGCTCACCCTCGGTGTCGCTCACCCTCATGTCGCTCACCCTAGGTGTCGCTCACCCTTGGTGTCGCTCACCCTCAGTGTCGCTCACTCTCGGTGTCGCTCACCCTTGGTGTCGCTCAGCCTCGTGTCGCTCACCCTAGGTGTCGCTCACTTTTGGTGTCGCTCACCCTCAGTGTCGCTCACTCTCGGTGTCGCTCACCCTTGGTGTCGCTCACCCTCGTGTCGCTCACCCTAGGTGTCGCTCACCCTTGGTGTCGCTCAGCCTCGTGTCGCTCACCCTAGGTGTCGCTCACCCTTGGTGTCGCTCACCCTCAGTGTCGCTCACCCTCGGTGTCGCTCACCCTTGGTGTCGCTCGCCCTCAGTGTTGCTCGCCCTTGGTGTCGCTCACCTTCAGTGTCGCTAACCCTTGGTGTCGCTCACCCTCTGCGCTCACCTTTGGCGTCGCTCACCCTTGGTGTCGCTCACCCTCAGTGTTGCTCGCCCTTGGTGTCGCTCACCCTCAGTGTTGCTCGCCCTTGGTGTCGCTCACCCTCAGTGTTGCTCGCCCTCGGTGTTGCTCACCCTCAGTGTCGCTCACCCTTGGTGTCGCTCACCCTCTGCGCTCACCCTCAGTGTCGCTCACCCTCTGCGCTCACCCTTGGCGTCGCTGACCCTTGGTGTCGCTCACCCTCAGTGTCGCTCATTTTTGGTGTCGCTCACCCTCAGTGTTGCTCGCCCTTGGTGTCGCTCACCCTCAGTGTCGCTCACCCTCGGTGTCGCTCACCCTCTGCGCTCACCCTTGGCGTCGCTCACCCTTGGTGTCGCTCACCCTCAGTGTTGCTCGCCCTTGGTGTCGCTCACACCTCAGTGTCGCTCACCCTCGGTGTCGCTCACCCTTGGCATCGCTCACCCTTGGTGTCGCTCACCCTCAGTGTCGCTCACCCTTGGTGTCGCTCACCCTTGGTGTCGCTCACCCTCTGCGCTCGCCCTTGGTGTCGCTCACCCTCAGTGTCGCTCACCCTCGGTGTCGCTCACCCTCTGCGCTCACCCTCGGTGTTGCTCACCCTTGGTATCGCTAGCCCTCGGTGTCGCTCACCCTCGATGTTGCTCACCCTCGGTGTTGCTCACCCTCGGTTTCGCTCACCCTCGGTGTCGCTCACCCTCGGTGTCGCTCACCCTTGGTGTCGCTAGCCCTCGGTGTCGCTCACCCTCGGTGTTGCTCACCCTCGGTGTCGCTCACCCTCAGTGTTGCTCGCCCTTGGTGTCGCTCACCCTCAGTGTCGCTAGCCCTCGGTGTCGCTCACCCTCGGTGTTGCTCACCCTTGGTGTCGCTCACCCTCAGTGTTGCTCGCCCTTGGTGTCCGCTCACCCTCAGTGTCGCTCACCCTCGGTGTCGCTCACCCTTGGCATCGCTCACCCTTGGTGTCGCTCACCCTCAGTGTCGCTCACCCTTGGTGTCGCTCACCCTTGGTGTCGCTCACCCTCTGCGCTCGCCCTTGGTGTCGCTCACCCTCAGTGTCGCTCACCCTCGGTGTCGCTCACCCTCTGCGCTCACCCTCGGTGTCGCTCACCCTTGGTGTCGCTAGCCCTCGGTGGCGCTCACCCTCGGTGTCGCTCACCCTCGGTGTTGCTCACCCTCGGTTTCGCTCACCCTCGGTGTCGCTCACCCTCGGTGTCGCTCACCCTCGGTGTTGCTCACCCTCGGTGTCGCTCACCCTCAGTGTTGCTCGCCCTTGGTGTCGCTCACCCTCAGTGTCGCTCACCCTCGGTGTCGCTCACCCTCTGCGCTCACCCTCGGTGTTGCTCGCCCTCGATGTTTCTCACCTTCGGTTTCGCTCATTGCCTTTTCTGTTTCTTCAGTGATTATTTTAGGGTGAAGAAACAAGAAGAGAAGCAGAGAAGAGATGATGAGAGTGAGAGCGCCCCCTCCCCCATAGCATCCCCCGCACCACCCGCTCCATCACCGCCAACCAGCAAGAAAAAGAACAGCGGTAAAGGTGAGAGCGGCAAACCTGTCACATGACAAGCCGCAGCCCAGTGATTGGCTGCTCACTGGGGACTTCCAATTATGATTGCTTAACCCTCAGACTTGTCGAGGTTCAGAGTAACTGAATGGTGATGGGGCGAGGGGCCGGGGTGTGAAGGGTCACAGTTCCCCATTCTCTGTGTCATCGCGGCTCCTCATTTTCCATGTGGTCACACCTCCTCTTTCTGTGTCATCGCGGCTCCTCATTCTCCATGTGATCACGGCTCCTCTGTGTCATCGCGGTCCCTCATACACGATGTCGTCACTGACCCCATTGTCGTCGTTTATGGCTTCTTATTTTCTGTGTCGTCGCAGCCCCTTATTCCTGGTATCATTGTGGTCTCCTCATTCTTGGTGTCTTTGTGGCCCCTTATTCCTGGTGTTGTTGTGGCCGCCCCATTCTCGGTGTTGACGCGGCCCCTCATTCCCAGTGTCGCTGTGGTCGCCCCATCCTCTGTGTTACTACGGTTCCCCATTCTCGGTATCAATGTGGCCCCTCATTCCCAGTGTTGTTGCGGCTCCTCATTCTCATTATCGTTGCGGCCCCTCATTTCCGCTGTTGTTGCGGCTCCTCATTCTCATTATCGTTGCGGCCCCTCATTTCCGCTGTTATTGTGGCTCCTCATTCTCAGTGTTGTTGCGGCTCCTCATTCTCATTATCGTTGCGGCCCCTCATTTCCGCTGTTGTTGCGGCTCCTCATTCTCATTATCGTTGCGGCCCCTCATTTCCGCTGTTATTGCGGCTCCTCTTTCTCAGTGTTGTTGCGGCTCCTCATTCTCATTATCGTTGCGGCCCCTCATTTCCGCTGTTGTTGTGGCTCCTCATTCTCATTATCGTTGCGGCCCCTCATTTCCGCTGTTATTGTGGCTCCTCATTCCCAGTGTAGTTGCAGCTCCTCATTTTCGGTGTCGCTGTGGCCCCTCGTTCCCGATGCCGTTGCGGCCCCTCGTTCCCGATGCCGTTGCGGCCCCTCGTTCCCGGTGTCATTGCGGCCCCTCGTTCCCGGTGTCATTGTGGCCCCTCGTTCCCGGTGTCATTGCGGCCCCTCGTTCCTGGTGTCATTGCGGCCCCTCGTTCCCAGTGTCATTGTGGCCCCTCGTTCCCGGTGTCATTGCGGCCCCTCGTTCCTGGTGTCATTGCGGCCCCTCGTTCCCGGTGTCGTTGCGGCCCCTCATTCCCGGTGTCGTTGCGACCCCTCGTTCCCGGTGTCGTCGCTGCCCCTCTGTCATGGTGTCATCGCGACCCCTCATTCCCGGTGTCGTCGCGGCCCCTCATTCCCAGTGTCGTCACGGCTCCCCATTCTCGGTGCCGTTGCGGCCCCTCATTCCCATTGGCATTGCAGTTCCTCAATCTTGGTATCATTACGGCCCGCTATTCTCAGTGCAGTTGCGGCCCCTCATTCCCATTGTCATTGCAGTTCCTCAATCTCAGTGTTGTTGCGGCTCCCCATTCTCGGTGCCATTAGGACCCCTCATTCCCATTGTCGTTGCGGCTTCTCTATCTCGGTGTAGCTGCGGCCCGCTATTCTCAGTGCAGTTGCGGCCCCTCATTCCCGTTGACGTTGTGGCTCCTGAATCTCGGGGCCATTGCGACCCCTCATTCTCGGTGTCGTTGCGGCTCCTGAATCTCGGTGCCGTTGCGGCTCCCCATTCTCGGTGTTGTTGCGGCCCCTCATTCCTGTTGTCGTTGCAGTTCCTGAATCTCGATGTTGTTTGCGGCTCCCCATTCTCGGTGTCGTTGCAGCTCCCCATTCTCGGTGTCGTTGCAGCTCCTGAATCTCGATGTCGTTGCGGCTCCCCATTCTCGGTGCCGTTGCGGCCCCTCATTCCCGTTGTTGTTGCGGCTCCTGAATCTCGATGCCGTAGTGGCTCCCCATTCTCGGTGTCGTTGCGGCTCCCTATTCTCGGTGTCATTGTGGCTCCCTATTCTTGGTGTCGTTGCGGCTCCCCATTCTCGGTGTCGTTGCGGCTCCCCATTCTCGGTGTCGTTGTGGCTCCCTATTCTCGGTGTCGTTGCAGCCCCTCATTCCTGTTGTCGTTGCGGCTCCCTATTCTCGGTGTCGTTGCGGCCCCCTATTCTCGGTGTCGTTGTGGCTCCCTATTCTCGGTGTCGTTGTGGCTCCCTATTCTTGATGCCGTTGCGGCTCCCTATTCTCGGTGTCGTTGTGGCTCCCTATTCTCGGTGTCGTTGCGGCTCCCTATTCTCGATGCCGTTGCGGCCCCTCATTCTCTGTGTCGTTGCGGCCCCTCATTCTCTGTGTCGTTTCGGCTCCCTATTCTCGGTGTCGTTGTGGCCCCCTATTCTCGGTGTCTTTGCGGCTCCCTATTCTCGATGCCGTTGCGGCTCCCTATTCTCGATGCCGTTGCGGCCCCTCATTCCTGTTGTCGTTGCGGCTCCCTATTCTCGATGCCGTTGCGGCTCCCTATTCTCGGTGTCGTTGCAGCCCCTCATTCCTGTTGTCGTTGCGGCTCCCTATTCTCGGTGTCGTTGCAGCACCTCATTCCTGTTGTCGTTGCGGCTCCCTATTCTCGGTGTCGTTGCGGCTCCCTATTCTCAGTGTCGTTGTGGCTCCCTATTCTCGGTGTCGTTGCGGCTCCCTATTCTCGATGCCGTTGCAGCCCCTCATTCCTGTTGTCGTTGCAGCTCCCTATTCTCGGTGTCGTTGCAGCCCCTCATTCCTGTTGTCGTTGCGGCTCCCTATTCTCGGTGTCGTTGCGGCTCCCTATTCTCGGTGTCGTTGTGGCCCCTCATTCCTGTTGTCGTTGCGGCTCCCTATTCTCGGTGTCGTTGCAGCCCCTCATTCCTGTTGTCGTTGCGGCTCCCTATTCTCGGTGTCGTTGCGGCTCCCTATTCTCGATGCCGTTGCAGCCCCTCATTCCTGTTGTCGTTGTGGCTCCCTATTCTCGGTGTCGTTGCGGTCCCCTATTCTCGGTGTCGTTGTGGCTCCCTATTCTCGGTGTCGTTGTGGCTCCCTATTCTTGATGCCGTTGCGGCTCCCTATTCTCGGTGTCGTTGTGGCTCCCTATTCTCGGTGTCGTTGCGGCTCCCTATTCTCGATGCCGTTGCGGCCCCTCATTCTCTGTGTCGTTGCGGCCCCTCATTCTCTGTGTCGTTGCGGCTCCCTATTCTCGGTGTCTTTGCGGCTCCCTATTCTCGATGCCGTTGCGGCTCCCTATTCTCGGTGTCGTTGCAGCCCCTCATTCCTGTTGTCGTTGCGGCTCCCTATTCTCGTGGTCGTTGCGGCTCCCTATTCTCGGTGTCGTTGTGGCTCCCTATTCTCGGTGTCGTTGTGGCTCCCTATTCTCGATGCCGTTGCGGCTCCCTATTCTCGATGCCGTTGCGGCTCCCTATTCTCGATGCCGTTGCGGCCCCTCATTCCTGTTGTCGTTGCGGCTCCCTATTCTCGATGCCGTTGCGGCTCCCTATTCTCGGTGTCGTTGCAGCCCCTCATTCCTGTTGTCGTTGCGGCTCCCTATTCTCGGTGTCGTTGCAGCACCTCATTCCTGTTGTCGTTGCGGCTCCCTATTCTCGGTGTCGTTGCGGCTCCCTATTCTCAGTGTCGTTGTGGCTCCCTATTCTCGGTGTCGTTGCGACTCCCTATTCTCGATGCCGTTGCAGCCCCTCATTCCTGTTGTCGTTGCGGCTCCCTATTCTCGGTGTCGTTGCAGCCCCTCATTCCTGTTGTCGTTGCGGCTCCCTATTCTCGGTGTCGTTGCAGCCCCTCATTCCTGTTGTCGTTGCGGCTCCCTATTCTCGGTGTCGTTGCGGCTCCCTATTCTCGGTGTCGTTGCGGCTCCCTATTCTCGGTGTCGTTGCGGCTCCCTATTCTCGGTGTCGTTGCGGCCCCTCATTCTCAGTGTCGTTGCGGCTCTTCATGTTCAGCGGTCTCCTGTAGGACACGTCTCATTTTCCATACAATCCTCTTGTTGAGTTCGTCTTCATTTCTCGCTCTTCTTCGGGGTTTTCGGATGAGATAATTTTGTCTATTTCTTTCATTAATTCTCTATAGGTAAAAAGGCACCAGCACTGGAGAAGCCCCTCCCCCCGGCGGAGCAGCAGGAGCCAGCCACCGGGGGCGCCCTCGCCATAGCTGCAGTGTCATTGGCTGTAGCAAAGAGCAGCGCTGTCCTCCTCGATCTCCCGCTGTACTGGCACATCGCAGCGCTAAAGCAGGAGCCGGTACTGACATCAAAATCTCACTGCGCTCATATAACCTCACCCCCTCATTATACAATCAGTGTGCCCACCCCCTCATATAATCAATGTGCCCCACCCCCTCATTACATAATCACATTGTGCCACGCCCCCTCATAAGTGTGCTGTGCCCCCTCACTAAATAACCACAATTTGCCTGTCCCCTCATATCATCACTGTGTGCCACGCCCCTCATTATATAACCACAATGTGCCCCGCCCCTCACTATATAACCACAGTGTGCCCCACCTCCTCATATATCCACCCCCTCATATAATCAATGTGCCACACCCCTCATTATATAACTACAGTGTGCTCCACCCCCTCATTATATAATCACAGTGTGCCCCACCCCCTCATTATATAGTCACAGTGTGCCCCACCCCCTCATACAATCAGTGTGCCCCGTATCCTCATTATATATTCCTTAGTGTCTCCACCCCCTCATTATATAATCATGAGCGGCTTTTCTTTTATCTCTTCAGCCGCCCCCAGATCTGGTGACTCCGGTTCCGCTGATTTCACTGCTGAGCTGTGCAAAATCCTCCCCCGGTAAACTCAACCTCATGAAGGAAGTCCTGGTGGTCCCGCAGCCGGGGACAGCGACAGCACAGGTGAGGACGGCACCCCCAAAACAGTGTTCAGGTGACTCGCTGAGGTCCACACACAGGACACGTCTCTGATGCTCGGCCCCTGTCTCTGATGCTCGGCCCCTGTCTCTGATGCTCGCCCGCCATCTCTGATGCTCGTGCTCGGCCCCTGTCTCTGATGCTCGGCCCCTGTCTCTGATGCTCGGCCCCTGTCTCTGATGCTCGGCCCCTGTCTCTGATGCTCGTCCTGTCTCTGATGCTCGGCCCCTGTCTCTGATGCTCGGCCCCTGTCTCTGATGCTCGGCCCCTGTCTCTGATGCTCGGGCCCCTGTCTCTGATGCTCGGCCCCTGTCTCTGATGCTCGTCCTGTCTCTGATCCTCAGCCCCTGTCTCTGATCCTCGGCCCCTGTCTCTGATGCTCGGCCCCTGTCTCTGATGCTCGTCCTGTCTCTTATCCTCGGCCCATGTCTCTGATCCTCGGCCCCTGTCTCTGATGCTCGGCCCCTGTCTCTGGTGCTCGGCCTCTGTCTCTGGTGCTCAGCCCCTGTCTCTGGTGCTCAGCCCCTGTCTCTGGTGCTCATCCCCTGTCTCTGGTGCTCGCCCATGTCTCTGGTGCTCGGCCCCTGTCTCTGATGCTCGGCCCCTGTCTCTGATGCTCGGCCCCTGTCACTGGTGCTCGGCCCCTGTCTCTGGTGCTCGTCCCCTGTTTCTGGTGCTCGGCCCCTGTCTCTGGTGCTCGTCCCCTGTCTCTGGTGCTCGGCCCATGTCTCTGATGCTCGGCCCCTGTCTCTGATGCTCGGCCCATGTCTCTGGTGCTCGGCCCCTGTCTCTGGTGCTCGGCCCCTGTCTCTGGTGCTCGGCCCCTGACTCTGATGCTCGGCCCCTGTCTCTGATGCTCGGCCCCTGTCTCTGGTGCTCGGCCCATGTCTCTGGTGCTCGGCCCCTGTCTCTGGTGCTCGGCCCCTGTCTCTGATGCTCGGCCCCTGACTCTGATGCTCGGCCCCTGTCTCTGGTGCTCGGCCCCTGTATCTGGTGCTCGGCCCCTGTCTCTGGTGCTCGGCCCCTGTCTCTGATGCTCGGCCCCTGTCTCTGGTGCTCAGCCCCTGTCTCTGGTGCTCGGCCCCTGTCTCTGGTGCTCGGCCTCTGACTCTGATGCTCAGCCCCTGTCTCTGATGCTCGGCCCCTGTTTCTGATGCTCGGCCCCTGTCTCTGATGCTCGGCCCCTGACTCTGATGCTCGGCCCCTGACTCTGATGCTCGGCCCCTGACTCTGAGGCTCGGCCCCTGTCTCTGATGCTCGGCCCCTGTCTCTGATGCTCGGCCCGCCTGTCTCTGATGCTCGGCCCCTGTCTCGGATGCTCAGCCCCTGTCTCGGATGCTCAGTTCTCACCTGAATGTCTCTTTCTTCTAGAGTTTGGACCTGGTTCATCTCCCAGACACAGATACTGAAGCAACTAGAGACACAGAGTAAGAGCGGAGTAAGTAAAGCCTCTATATCCCTCACCTCTCCTGTATACAGAGTGTATATACCTCCTGTCCTGTACACAGAGTGTATATACCTCCCCTGTCCTGTATACAGAGTGTATATACCTCCCCTGTCCTGTATACACAGTGTATATACCTCTTGTCCTGTATACAGAGTGTATATACCTCCTGTCCTGTATACACAGTGTATATACCTCCCCTGTCCTGTATACAGAGTGTATATACCTCCCCTGTCCTGTATACACAGTGTATATACCTCTTGTCCTGTATACAGAGTGTATATACCTCCCCTGTCCTGTATACAGAGTGTATATACCTCTTGTCCTGTATACAGAGTGTATATACCTCCCGTCCTGTATACAGAGTGTATACACCTCCTGTCCTGTATACAGAGTGTATATACCTCCCGTCCTGTATGCAGAGTGTATATACCTCCTGTCCTGTATACAGAGTGTATATAGCTCCCCTGTCCTGTATACAGAGTGTATATACCTCTTGTCTTGTATACAGAGTGTATATACCTCCTCTCTCCTGTATACACAGTGTATATACCTCCTGTCCTGTATACAGAGTGTATATAGCTCCCCTGTCCTGTATACAGAGTGTATATACCTCTTGTCTTGTATACAGAGTGTATATACCTCCTCTCTCCTGTATACACAGTGTATATACCTCCTGTCCTGTATACAGAGTGTATATACCTCCCGTCCTGTATACAGAGTGTATATACCTCCCGTCCTGTATACTCGCTGGCCTTGGCTCAGTCTCTCACTATTACATGTTAATGAGCGGAGGCGGTGCGCTGCGGTCTGGTCCGGGTGGATAATGACCCCCCGCCGGCGGGAACACTCAGGAGTGACGCGGTGACAGGTGATTTACATGTATATTCTGCGCCTCCTTTTTTGTGCTGCCAACTTAATTCACCACAAATGACGCCATTATTAAACCGCGCCATTTAATGCAATTAACACGCTGTAATGGATTTCAGGGCAGACAATACACCTGGGGGGGCGGCGGCACGGAGCGGGGAACAATGACGATTTATGGTATTCACCTCTCTGTGTGGTCACACAATGCAGCCGTCCGTCATTCCGGACCCCCACAGACAAGATCTGCATAATCCCGCAGCCCCTGCTCCTAAAACACCGTCATGGGCATGTATGATGACCGCAGATACACAGAGCTACTGTATGTGGGGGGATAGATAGATATAACGTATAGATATATACATACAGGGGATAGAAAGAGCCTACACAACTAGCAAAAATCCAGGTGTATTATCCTGTAAATAATCCAAAAGAAGAACCATTTCAGAACTGTTTCCCCCGACAGATCCGGAGGTAAACAAACTGAATGTAGGACTTATAATGGATAACTCAGGAGTGTTTTTGTGTGGAGCAAAGACACAACAGAACACAGTTTATAGGTGAGAACGTCTACATTATAACACACGGTGATAACAACAAAGTGCAGAGGAGAATTCAACTCCATAAACACAGTGTAGATATAGAATGAAGCCGTAACAAAGTCTGTAGAAAACCTCACAGCAAAATACAATCAGCGGAGCAGTCTATAAAGGGCAGTTTACACTTGGAGACGCTGTAAAAGGAAAGTCTATGGCAAGTCCATACAAGTAGATGTGTTTACCCAGTCTATATAATACATCAAATCATCCAGGGAGGCCTGGGAAGGAAATCTTAGAAAGTCCAGAACCAGATGCAGAGCAATTACTAAGTCCAGAACAGTCTCATGCTTTATGTCTAGTTGAATGCAGGAAGCGACGGAGCACTTAACTAAGTAACCGGCTTATGTGTCAGCAAAGGCAGGTGAGGCAAGAGCCACAGCAGAGGGAGTAACACGAGCAGCCACAGCAGAGGGAGTAACACGAGCAGCCACAGAAGAGGGAGTAACACGAGCAGCCACAGCAGAGGGAGTAACACGAGCAGCCACAGCAGAGGGAGTAACACGAGCAGCCACAGCAGAGGGAGTAACACGAGCAGCCACAGAAGAGGGAGTAACACGAGCAGCCACAGCAGAGGGAGTAACACGAGCAGCCACAGCAGAGGGAGTAACACGAGCAGCCACAGCAGAGGGAGTAACACGAGCAGCCACAGCAGAGGGAGTAACACGAGCAGCCACAGCAGAGGGAGTAACACGAGCAGCCACAGCAGAGGGAGTAACACGAGCAGCCACAGCAGAGGGAGTAACACAAGCAGCCACAGCAGAGGGATAACACGAGCAGCCACAGCAGAGGGAGTAACATGAGCAGCCGCAGCAGAGGGAGTAACACGAGCAGCCACAGCAGAGGGAGTAACACAAGCAGCCACAGCAGAGGGAGTAACACAAGCAGCCACAGCAGAGGGATAACACGAGCAGCCACAGCAGAGGGAGTAACACGAGCAGCCACAGAAGAGGGAGTAACGCGAGCAGCCACAGCAGAGGGAGTAACACGAGCAGCCACAGCAGAGGGAGTAACACGAGCAGCCACAGAAGAGGGAGTAACACGAGCAGCCACAGCAGAGGGAGTAACACGAGCAGCCACAGCAGAGGGAGTAACACGAGCAGCCACAGCAGAGGGAGTAACACGAGCAGCCACAGCAGAGGGATAACACGAGCAGCCGCAGCAGAGGGAGTAACACGAGCAGCCGCAGCAGAGGGAGTAACATGAGCAGCCACAGCAGAGGGAGTAACACGAGCAGCCCCAGCAGAGGGAGTAACACGAGCAGCCACAGCAGAGGGAGTAACACGAGCAGCCACAGCAGAGGGAGTAACACGAGCAGCCACAGCAGAGGGAGTAACACCAGCAGCCACAGCAGAGGGAGTAACACAAGCAGCCACAGCAGAGGGAGTAACACGAGCAGCCACAGCAGAGGGAGTAACACCAGCAGCCACAGCAGAGGGAGTAACACGAGCAGCCACAGCAGAGGGAGTAACACGAGCAGCCACAGCAGAGGGAGTAACACGAGCAGCCACAGCAGCAGGAACACTGGTAACAGGTGTAGGGAGCAGAACCTCTGATGAGCAGCAGGAGATTCACACAGGACTTGCAGGAGGAGGCAGAGACCTTGAGAAGCCACTGGGAGGAGAAAACCAGGCTGAAGAAACCAAAGCTGAATACTGCAATACTCTAACAGTGTCTAGAGGCGGGGATGGGGTTTATAAAGGCAGAAAGACAAGGCACATAAAGCAGAGGACACCATCTTGGAAGAGGCCAAGAATGCCCAAAGTATTCTGAGTCCTAACAGTAAGTCGTTTTGAGGGAGAAAATAAAATTAACAAAACTATAGTAATGCAATTGCAAAAGTGTTCACACCCTGTTATAATCAGGCTGTGGCTGTGCTCAGAATCACCAATCACATTCCCCGATGTTACACTGGGTGAGTGCTCAGCCCCCGCCATTTGTAGCCAAAGTGGCGCTGATCTAGATGGATTTGCTGACATTTTATGCTCCACAAACAGCCGACAACACAGCAAAGGGTCTCACTGTGGAAAGCCGTCCTCTGCCGTCTGTGTCCTGGGATCGGCCTGGTGTTGTTTGCCGTCGATGGAGAGATGTAAGGACACACACCAGTGTTATAACTATCCCCTGTATAGTGGTGGGGTAAATACTGTGTATCTATGGGGAGTGGTAAAGATATGAGATGCAAAACATAAGATATAAAACAAGCATCTCATTGGATATTTAGTATTACACCACTGATTGGTTTAAATTTCAGTCTTCTATATGATTGGATAAACAATTCAAGCTATCATTTACATAAGTGTCTGCCATGTATGAGCCACATCTCTATTCCATGCAGGATTGGCTTTGTTCTGATTTTAGAGTAAAGCCGTAGACCCTGTGAAGACGTCGTGAGGAAGAACTGCATTACCGAAAACTGGACTGGAAGAAATCCATCCCTCAAGGCTGCAAGAGGCAACAACAATATTAAAGGAGCTGCAGACTGACAGCAATATTAAAGGAGCTGCAGACTGACAGCAATATTAAAGGAGCTGCAGACTGACAGCAATATTAAAGGAGCTGCAGACTGACAGCAATGTTAAAGGAGCTGCAGACTGACAACAATATTAAAGGAGCTGCAGACTGACAACAATATTAAAGGAGCTGCAGACTGACAGCAATATTAAAGGAGCTGCAGACTGACAGCAATATTAAAGGAGCTGCAGACTGACAGCAATATTAAAGGAGCTGCAGATTGACAGCAATATTAAAGGAGCTGCAGACTAACAGCAATATTAAAGGAGCTGCAGACTGACAGCAATATTAAAGGAGCTTCAGACTGACAGCAATATTAAAGGAGCTGCAGACTGACAGCAATATTAAAGGAGCTGCAGACTGACAGCAATATTAAAGGAGCTGAAGACTGACAGCAATATTAAAGGAGCTGCAGGTCAACAACAACATTAAAGGAGCTGCAGACTGACAGCAATATTAAAGGAGCTGCAGACTGACAGCAATATTAAAGGAGCTTCAGACTGACAGCAATATTAAAGGAGCTGCAGACTGACAGCAATATTAAAGGAGCTGCAGACTGACAGCAATATTAAAGGAGCTGCAGACTGACAGCAATATTAAAGGAGCTGCAGGTCAACAACAACATTAAAGGAGCTGCAGACTGACAGCAATATTAAAGGAGCTGCAGACTGACAGCAATATTAAAGGAGTTGCAGACTGATAGCAATATTAAAGGAGCTGCAGACTGACAGCAATATTAAAGGAGCTGCAGACTGACAGCAATATTAAAGGAGCTGCAGACTGACAGCAATATTAAAAGAGCTGCAGACTAACAGCAATATTAAAGGAGCTGCAGACTGACAGCAATATTAAAGGAGCTGCAGACTAACAGCAATATTAAAGGAGCTGCAGACTGACAGCAATATTAAAGGAGCTGCAGATTGACAGCAATATTAAAGGAGCTGCAGGTCAACAACAGCATTAATAATCTGCTGGATAAGATTATTTAAATGAGAAAAACCTGGAATTTTACAGGAGTTTATAGACTTCTCATATCCCCTGTGCACTGCTCAATACTGAAAATGTAACACTGAGACGGATAAGTGGTGAGATCACCAGATGGAGATGTCACTGCATGTCACTGCTCTGTACATGGTGATGTCTCCAGTCTAGAGTCTGAGCCTCATGCAGAAAGAAACAAGTCCGGAGACGCTGCGGCCGGGGGTGACGAGTCCGGAGTTGCTTCAGCCATGGGAGATGAGTCCATAGATGCTGCAGCGATGGAATATGAGTCTGGAGTTGCAGCAGACATGGAAGACAAGTCCACAGACACTGCAGCCATGGTAGGCAAGTAAGGAGATGGTACAGTTACATGAGGCAATTTTGGAGATGCTGCAGCCACGGGAGACAAGTCGGAGATGCTGCAGCAATGGCAGACAAATCTGAAGATGCTGAAGCCACAGGAGATAAGTCCAGAGATGCTGCAGCCATGGGAGACAAGTCCAGAGATGCTGCAGCCAGAGGAGACAAGTCTGGAGATGCTGCAGGCATGGGAGACAAGTCCGGAGATGCTGCAGCCACGGGAGATAAGTCTGAAGATGCTGAAGCCATGGGAGACAAGTCCAGAGATGCTGCAGCCACGGGAGATAAGTCTGAAGATGCTGAAGCCATGGGAGACAAGTCCGGAGATGCTGCAGCCACGGGAGATAAGTCCGGAGACGCTGCAGCCATGGGAGACAAGTCCAGAGATGATGCAGCCACGGGAGATAAGTCTGAAGATGCTGAAGCCATGGGAGACAAGTCCAGAGACGCTGCAGCCACAAGAGACAAGTCCAGAGACACTGCAGCCATAGGAGACATGTCCAGAGATGCTGCAGCCACAGGCGACAGGTCCAGAGATGCTGCAGCCATAGGAGACATGTCCAGAGATGCTGCAGCCACAGGAGACAGGTCCAGAGATGCTGCAGCCACAGGAGACAAGTCCAGAGATGCTGCAGCCACAGGAGACACATCCAGAGATGCTGAAGCCACGGGAGACAGGTCCAGAGATGCTGTAGCCACAGGAGACAAGTCAGAGATGCTGCAGCCACAGGAGACAAGTCAGAGATGCTGCAGCCACGGAGACATCAGAGATGCTGCTAGCCACAGGAGACAAGTCCAGAGATGATGCAGCCATGAGAGACAAGTCCAGAGATGCTGCAGGCACAGGAGACAAGTCTGGAGATGCTGCCGCCATGGGAGACAAGTCTGGAGATGCTGCAGCCACAGGAGACAAGTCTGGAGATGCTGCAGCCACAGGAGACAAGTCATGGAGATGCTGCAGCCACAGGGCAAGTCCAGAGATGCTGCAGCCTCAGGAGACATGTCAGAGATGCTGCAGCACAGGAGACAAGTCTGGAGATGCTGCCGCCATGGAGACAGTCTGAGATGCTGCCGCCAGGGAGACAAGTCTGGAGTGCTGCAGCCACAGGAGACAAGTCCAGAGATGCTGCAGCCACAGGAGACAAGTCTGGAGATGCTGCAGCCACAGGAGACAAGTCTGGAGATGCTGCAGCACAGGAGACAAGTCGAGATGCTGCAGCACAGGAGACATGTCTGAGACGCTGCAGCCACAGGAGACAAGTCTGGAGACCTGCAGCCATGGGAGCATTTTTAGTACATGGAACATGCGCCTGATGGTATTGTGTAGAAAACAGCGCCTGGACACTTAGGAGAAATGGCCGGACCACGGGTTCCACCAACAAATCAATGTGGATAGTGCCAAAAGAAGAACTTCATGAGGGAATATTATACCAGCACCAGTCCTGGGATTATGGTAAGGTGGAAACATATTGTCCAGTATCCAGACCTCTCTAGTCTTGATTCCAGGTCACTAACCGCGCAGCGTTACATTGATTTGTTGGTGAACCCAGTGGTGCGTTCCATCAGCAGCCAACAACAAAAACCAACACTGTACTGGTTTTTGTTGTTGGCTGCTGATGGTCAGTTTTTCTGATGCACCCAGTGGTGTGACAATTTCTCCAGTGCCACAAGAGCCTGTTTCACATGACTTCCCCCATAGTGCATGTTTCTCATACTACTGTGAGCAGCATGGCCTAAATGTGCTCCTGTGACTCCAGCATCTCCAGACTTGTTTCCCATAGCTGAAACATCTTCACATTTGTCTTCCATGACTCCAGCATCTCAGACTTGTCTCCAGTGGCTGCTGATTTTCTATACTTGTCCTTCATGGCTGCAGCATCTCCAGACTTATCTCCCGTTACTGAAAGATTCCTGGACTTGTCTCCCATGCCTGCAGCGTCTCTGGACTTGCTCCCATGGCTGCAGCGTCTCTGGACTTGCCTCCCCTGGCTGCAGCTCTCTGGACTTGTCTCCCATGTCTGCAGCATCTCTGGACTTGTCTCCCCTGGCTGCAGCATCTCTGGACTTGTCTCCCATGCTGGCTCTGACGTCCTTCTCAGTCTTACTTGTCCCCTGGCTGCAGCATCTCTATGACTCATTCTCACATCCGCGTCTTACTGACAGCATTCTCGACTTGTCTCCCGTGGCTGCAGCTCTCTGGACTTGTCTCCCGATGTCTGCAGCATCTCTGGACTTGTCTCCCATGTCTGCAGCATCTCTGGACTTGTCTCCCTGGCTGCAGCGTCTCTGGACTTGTCTCCCATGCTGCAGCGTCTCTGGATTTGTCTCCCATGTCTGCAGCATCTCTGGACTTGTCTCCCATGGCTGCAGCGTCTCTGGACTTGTCTCCCATGCCTGCAGCGTCTCTGGACTTGTCTCCCATGCTTGCAGTGTCTCTGCTGCGGTGAGGTTTGTCTTCTATGGCTGCAGCATCTCTGGACTTGTCTTCTATGGCTCCATCATGTTTGGACTCATCTCCCGCGGTTGCAGCATCTCCGGACTCGTCTCATCAGGGAGGTCATTGGTCGGTGAATACACAGGAGCTGCCGGCGGCGGGTTCTGATGATTTCTACATTCAGCAGCAGAACCTTCCTCCGATGATCATTAATGACCTCAGTGATGGCGGCCGAGGCCTGAGGTGCCGGGATTTCTGTACAAGGCTCAGACTCCAGATTGTAGACATCGCTGTGTTCAGAGCACTGACGTCTCCTTCGCTCACAACTCCTCATTCTTGGTGTTGTGATTTAAGTGTTGAGGAGTTTAGAATAGATTGTTTATCTTATATACATTACACATCCTTCTAAGCTGCGTTCACACATTGCGTATTTTGCGCGTTTTTTACGCGCGTATTTGCTCCAAAAACGCATGTGCGTCTGCGTTTTACAGCAAAGTGAATGGACATTCACTTTGTGCCTTGCAGACATCGCGTAATTAAACGCAGCGTTTTTGGAGCAAAAACGCGCGGGTAAAAGAATGAACATGTCAATTCTTTGCGTTTTTTTATGCGCGCGTTTCATAGGCCCATTATAGAAAACGCGCGTCTAAATGCGCGATTGAAGTAGAAGCGAGTTGTTCTCTCGCGTATTCTTATGCGTTTTTAAACGGCGTTTTTCCTTTGAAAAGACGCGCGTAAAAAAACGCGATAAAATACGCGAATGTGTGAACGCAGCCTTACTGAGGAGTAAAAGAGGGAGGAGGACAAGGATCAAGAGGGAGAAGACAGTCTGAGGAAATGGACAGAGGAAGCAGAGGAGGACAGAGAGTCTGGAGGAGGAGGACAGAGGATCTGAGCAGAGAGAGTCTGGAGGGAGGAGGCCAGAGGAGTCTGGAGCAGGACAGGAGTCTGGAGGAGGAGGCCAGAGGAGTCTGGAGGAGAAGTACAGAGGAATGTGGAGGGAGGGAGGACAGAAGGGTCTGGAGGGAGGGGGAACATAAGGAGTCTGGAGAGGAGGAGGTCAGAGGAGTCTGGAGGAAGGAGGGACAGAGGAGTCTGGAGGAGGACAGAGGAGTCTGGAGGAAGGAGGACAGAGGAGTCTGGAGGAGAAGTACAGAGGAATCTGGAGGGAGGGACAGAGGAGTCTGGATGGAGGACAGCACAGTGGAATCTGGAGGAAGCAGTAAGGGTACCTTTACACGCTGCAACCGTGGTGAGGAAATCTGACAGGCGATATGTCGCCCCGTCACCATCACCGTGAAATTGCCTCGCAATTGCGGCGTGTAATTGGGGAATTTGGCGGCGATAAAAAGGTTGCACCTGGTTCAGATTTCAGAGCATTGCTCCACAATCAGAGGCAATCATGAAGGGGAGATTCCCTGGTTTTGGCGTGTGAAGGGGGATAGTGATGGAATCAGCGTCGCCTATGATTTCCCAGAGGCGTGCCACAGTGTGCTGGATACCGCGCCCCGTCAGCGATGATTGGTGGTGGCTACTGTGTTACCATTGGCTGTCCCTGCACAGGGCGCCATATTTGAACAGCTGTCCATTCATAGTACACAATGGCAATGGCATCATGTATTAGCCTTCCTGCGCAGGCTGGCCAATCATAACGCTATTGCGTTGTCCAATGAGTGTGTTTGGGGCGTGGAGTAAAACAATTTGTCACACCTATGTTCTTGCGGCGCTGAACATGTACGCTCACATTCCTTTGGGGATTGCGGCATGTAAAGCGGCATCGGTAGTCTACCAGATGTTTCCCGCTGTTGGTGTGGGAACTTCCGGGGAGACACATCGCCTTAGGTTGAGGGTGAAATTGTGGCGTGTAAAAGCGCCATCGGCGATCTGAGGCAACCATGACAAATGTGCACGCGCATGTTAGATCGCCTCCGACGCTGGCAAAAGTGGAGGTGTGTAAAGGTGCCTTAGAGGACAGGGGAGTCTGGAGGAGGAGGACAGTGGAGCATGTGTGTGTCGTTGGTGTGGAGGGCAGCGTGTAGAGCTGTTGTTGTAGATGATGACCGTCGCCCTGTGGCCGCTCATGTATCGGGCACTGAGCTCGCGCCTCTCGGCTGATTCCCGTCGGTCGCCACCTTCCTGTGTCTCCTGGTTGATTCTGGTCTTTGTGCCTGATTCCTGCAGTCGGTGATTCGGAGCGTATCGCCGCTCGGCTGCCTCGTCCTCCCGTGTGACCGCCTGGATCAACCCTGGAGTTAGTACGAGACGCCTGCGGAGAACTCGGCCTAGAACTGGGGACAGACGTCTCCTTAGCCATAAACTGTGCGGCTCACGAATTAATGGACTATGTAAGTAGCGAATGTAACAGATAGAAGGAGCAGAACGTCATTAGTGGCTGCAACCTTGTTACATTGTCCACATCTTCATCATCCACAGAACAGAGGGAGATACGAGGTGACCGGCGGCTCCTGGAAGAGTCCGGACGAGATGGTGGATCTGTACATGGATTTACTCAACCTCATCCCGCCATCATCGCGTTACTGGACCCGTTCAGGAGGGAGGTAGTGTCTCCACCCCTGTATTATAGAACAATTGTGTGTCTACAAGGTGTCATCATCGCGGTCAGAGCATCCAACAACATGGCTGCCGCAAAAGAGACACAATGTCCAGCAGCTGACGCTCTACAGCCGTCCTCACCATCTCCTCACAGACACCATGAGTTTAGGTTCCAGGATTTTCTGAGGAATGATTATCAAAGATTGCGATACTGTGGAAACCCAGAAAACGTGATGAGCTGCACGGCCATAGTGGGGAGAAGCTCTAGGACAGTGGTGGCCATAGAGGGAAGAGGCTGTAAGACAATGGCAGAATAGGCTCTGGGACAATGGTGGGCATAGAGGGAAGAGGTTCTAGGGCTATGGCGCCGTAGAGGGAAGACGCTGTAGGACAATGGTGGCTGTACAGCGAAGATGCTCTAGGACAATGGTAGCTGTAGACTGCAGAGTCTGTAAGACATTGGCGGCCGTAGAGGGAAGAGGCTGTAGGACACAGTGGTAGCCATAGAGGGAAGAGGCTGTAAGACAATATTGGCCATAGAGGTAGAGGCTGTAGGACAATGGCAGCCATAAGGGAAGAGGCTGTAGGACAGTGGGGCCGTACAGGGAAGAGGCTGTAGGACAGTGGCGGTCACAGAAGGAAGAGGCTGTAAGACATATTGGCCATAGAGGGTAGAGGCTGTAGGACACAGTGGTAGCCATAGAGGGAAGAGGCTGTAAGACAATATTGGCCATAGAGGGTAGAGGCTGTAGGACAATGGCAGCCATAGAGGGAAGAGGCTGTAGGACAATGGGGGCCGTACAGGAAGAGGCTGTAGGACAGTGGCGGTCACAGAAGGAAGAGGCTGTAGGACAGTGGTGGCCATAGAGGGAAGAGGCTGTAGGACAATGACGGCCGTACAGGGAAGAGGCTGTAGGACATTGGTGGCTGTACAGCGAAGAGTCTGTAGGATAGTGGTGGCCGTAGTGGGAAGAGGCTGTAAGACAATGGTGGCCATACAGGGAAGAGTCTGTAGGACAGTGGCGGCCGTAGAGGGAAGAGGCTGTAGGACTATGGCGGCCATAGAAGCTTTAGGACAATGGTGGCCGTAGAGGCTGTAGGACAGTGGTGGACATCACACCACGGCCTGAGACGTGCAGGAGCTGGTGACACATGCGCTGAGGTCACCACTCATTATCTCATTTCTATGAAGGTGTCAGTTCCTATCATTTTCCCAGGCCCCCAGTTACGGTCTTCTCTTCTCATTACCGGCAGGACCGGCCACAGTGGGAGGCGCTGGGAAAAGCTGTCGGCTCCAAATGTTACCTATTGGCAGATATGGCATCGAGATCTGCGACCGACCTCCTGCAGGGCAGTGACACCCCCGTCTGCAGCGGCTCCGTCCTCACACTGACCAACCAAACCACAGTGTCCGACCTGCTGGCGGCCGTCCGGCTGATCGAGGGTAAGACCAGAAGATTATAGTGACTACACAGCGCTGTGGCCAGAGACTGATGTGGGGTCAGATATGGAGCTCACAGAGGGGTTAATACGAGGGGTTGGAGTTCAGAGGTCACACGAGGGTTAATACGAGGGGCTGGAGTGCGGAGGTCACACGAGGGTTAATAAGAGGGGCCGGAGTGCGGAGGTCACACGGGGGTTAATACGAGGGGCCGGAGTGCGGAGGTCACACGGGGGTTAATACGAGGGGCCGGAGTGCGGAGGTCACACGGGGGTTAATACGAGGGGCCGGAGTGCGGAGGTCACACGGGGGTTAATACAAGGTATCGGAATACGGAGGTCACACGGGGGTAATACGAGGGCCGTAGTGTGGAGGTCACACGGGGGTTAATACGAGGGGCCGTAGTGTGGAGGTCACACGGGGGTTAATACGAGGGGCCGGAGTACGGAGGTCACACGGGGGTTAATACAAGGTATCGGAGTACGGAAGTCACACGGGGGTAATATGAGGGGCCGGAGTGCGGAGGTCACACGGGGGTTAATACGAGGGGCCGTAGTGCGGAGGTCACACGGGGGTTAATACAAGGTATCGGAGTACGGAAGTCACACGGGGGTAATATGAGGGGCCGGAGTGCGGAGGTCACACGGGGGTTAATACGAGGGGCCGTAGTGCGGAGGTCACACGGGGGTTAATACAAGGTATCGGAGTACGGAAGTCACACGGGGGTAATATGAGGGGCTGGAGTGCGGAGGTCACACAGGGGTTAATACGAGGGGCTGGAATAGAGGTCACACGGGGGTAATACAAGGGGCCGTAGTGCGGACGTCACACGGGGGTAATACGAGGTGCCAGAGTGCGGAGGTCACACGGGGGTAATACGAGGTGCCGGAGTGCGGAGGTCACACGGGGGTAATACGAGGGGCCGGAGTGCGGCGGTCACACGGGAGTAATACAAGGGGCCGGAGTGCGGAGGTCACACGGGGGTAATACGAGGTGCCGGAGTGCGGAGGTCACACGGGGGTAATACGAGGGGCCGGAGTGCGGCGGTCACACGGGAGTAATACAAGGGGCCGGAGTGCGGAGGTCACACGGGGGTTAATACGAGGGGCCGGCGTACGGAGGTCACACGGGGGTAATACGAGGTGCCGGAGTGCGGAGGTCACACGGGGGTAATACGAGGTGCCGGAGTGCGGAGGTCACACGGGGGTAATACGAGGGGCCGGAGTGCGGCGGTCACACGGGGGTTAATACGAGGGGCCGGAGTACGGAGGTCACACCGGGGTTAATACGAGGGGCCGTAGTGCGGAGGTCACACGGGGTTAATACGTGGGGCCGGAGTGCAGAGGTCACACGGAGGTTAATACGATGGGCCGGAGTGCGGAGGTCACAAAGGGGTTAATACGAGGGGCCGTAGTGCGGAGGTCACACGGGGGTTAATACAAGGTATCGGAGTACAGAGGTCACATGGGGGTTAATACGAGGGGCCGTAGTGCGGAGGTCACATGGGGGTTAATACAAGGTATCGGAGTACGGAGGTCACACAGGGGTTAATACGAGGGGCCGGAGTACGGAGGTCACACGGGGGTTAATACGAGGGGCCGGAGTGCGGAGGTCACACGGGGGTTAATACGAGGGGCCGGAGTGCGGAGGTCACACGGGGTTAATACGAGGGGCCGAGTACGGAGGTCACACGGGGGTTAATACGAGGGGCCGGAGTGCGGAGGTCACACGGGGGTAATACGAGGGGCCGGAGTGCGGAGGTCACACGGGGGTTAATACGAGGGGCCGGAGTAGGGAGGTCACACAGGGGTTAATACGAGGGGCCGGAGTGCGGAGGTCACACGGGGGTTAATACAGGTATCGTAGTGCGGAGGTCACAAGGGGGTTAATACGAGGGGACGTAGTGCGGAGGTCACAACGGGGGTTAATACGAGGGCCGGAGTGCGGAGGTCACACGGGGGTTAATACGAGGGGCCGTAGTGCGGAGGTCACACGGGGTTAATACGAGGGGCCGGAGTGCGGAGGGGCTGTATCTATCAGGATTATCTGGTCTGTAGGAGATCAGGCATCTCCTCATTGGGGGCTCATGTCTGACCCTTGATTTCTGCCTCTTCCCCAGGTCAGGGGCGTCTGGCCGTTCTGGGCTGCTCCTCTGAGGAGTGTGTGGAGGACGGCGTCGTGGATCTGGTATCTGTCTGGAGCCTGACACCCCACAATCACACAGGGCGGAGCCTGACACCCCACAATCACACAGGGGCGGAGCCTGACACCCCACAATCACACAGGGGCGGAGCCTGACACCCAAATCACCAGGGGCGGAGCCTGACACCCCACAATCACACAGGGGCAGAGCCTGACACCCCACAATCACACAGGGGCGGAGCCTGACACCCACAATCACACAGGGGCGAGCCTGACACCCCACAATCACACAGGGGCAGAGCCTGACACCCCACAAACACACAGGGGCGGAGCCTGACACCCCACAATACACAGGGGCGGAGCCTGACACCCCACAATCACACAGGGGCGGAGCCTGACACCCCAATCACACAGAGGTGAGCCTGACCCCACAATCACACAGGGGTGGAGCCTGACACCCCACAATCACACAGGGGCGGAGCCTGACACCCCACAATCACACAGGGCGGAGCCTGACACCCCACAATCACACAGGGTTGAGCCTGACACCCCACAATCACACAGGGGCGGAGCCTGACACCCCACAATCACAACAGGGGCGAGCCTGACACCCCACAATCACACAGGGGCAGAGCCTGACACCCCACAATCACACAGGGGCGGAGCCTGACACCCACAATCACACAGGGGCGGAGCCTGACACCCCACAATCACACAGGGGCGGAGCCTGACACCCCACAATCACACAGGGCGGAGCCTGACACCCCCAATCACACAGGGCGGAGCCTGACACCCCACATCACACAGGGGCAGAGCCTGAACCCCACAAACACACAGGGGCGGAGCCTGACACCCCACAATCACACAGGAGCGGAGCCTGACACCCCAAATCACACAGAGGTGAGCCTGTCACCCCACAATCACACAGGGGTGGAGCCTGACACCCCACAATCACACAGGGGCGGAGCCTGACACCCCACAATCACACAGGGCGGAGCCTGACACCCAGAATCACACAGAGGTGAGCCTGCACCCCACAATCACACAGGGGCGGAGCCTGACACCCCACAATCAAACAGGGGCAGGAGCCTGACACCCCACAATCACACAGGGGCGGAGCCTGACACCCCACAATCACACAGGGGCGGAGCCTGACACCCACAATCACACAGGGGCGGAGCCTGACACCCACAATCACACAGGGGCGGAGCCTGACACCCCACAATCACACAGGGGCGGAGCCTGACACCCCAGCAATCACACAGGGGCGGAGCCTGACACCCCACAATCACACAGGGGCGGAGCCTGACACCCCAAATCACACAGGAGGCGGAGCCTGACACCCCACACTCACACAGGGCAGAGCTGACACCCACAAACACACAGGGCAGGAGCCTAATACAGTATCACATTGTGGGTTGGGCCTGACACCATACAATCACATTGGAGGCGGTGCCTGGAGCACCCCTGATCTCTGGCAATCCATCACCCTGTCTTTCTGTGGTCCCGCAGGCCGTGGGTCTTGGTGTGAGGTTCATGAAGCTGGGCGGTCTCCTGCGTGGTGAGAGGACGGCCAAATACAACAGACTCTTGGTGATAGAGGAAGATTTGACCCACAGCGGCACTCTGGGTAATAAATCTGCCATATTGTGTCATTAGTGCCCCCAATAATCAGACTTTGGGGCCTATGTGTGCGGTGCTGACTGTTCGTCCATCGTCTCATCCAGGTCGGCAGGAGGAGTTTCAGTTTCCCGATATCAGAAAAGACCCCGAAATCCTGAACTGTCTGGAGGGATCCACCGAGCATGGAAAACCTGGAGACCATAAAGATCTGTGATGATCTGTAGGGAGGACGACGTCTGAGTGGGGCAGAGGACGAAGGGAGGGCGACGGTCCGAGTAGGGTAGAGGACGAAGGGAGGGCAACGGTCCGAGTAGGGCGGAGGACGAAGGGAGGGCGACGTCTGAGTGGGGTGAAGGATGAAGGGAGGGCGACGGTACGAGTAGGGCGGAGGACGAAGGGAGGGCGACGGTACGAGCAGGGCGGAGGACAAGGGGACAGCGACGGTACGAGTAGGGCGGAGGACGAGGGGACGGCAATGGTACGAGCAGGGCGGAGGACGAAAAGAGGGTGACGGTCCGAGTAGGGTGGAGGACGAAGGGAGGGCGACGTCTGAGTGGGGCGAAGGATGAAGGGAGGGCGACGTGCGGTAGGGCGGAAGGACGAAGGGAGGGACGACGGTTACGAGCAGGGCAGGATGCCAATGTGCATTAGCGACGGTATGAGTAGGGCGTGAGGACGAGGGGACGGCAATGGTACGGCAGGGCGGAGGACGAAAGGACGAGGTCGACGGTCACCGAGTAGGGCTGGAGGACGAAGTGGAAGGGCGACGGTACGAGCAGGGCGGAGGACAAGGGGACGGCAATGGTACGAGTAGGGGGAGGACGAGGGGACAGCGACGGTATAGCAGGGAGGAGGACGAGGGGACGGCGACGGTACGAGTAGGGCGGAGGACGAGGGACGGCGACGGTATGAGTGTGGCAGGAAACGGGTGGAGGGCGACAATCTGAGCGCGACGATCTTAATGGGGCGGAGGACGAGGGGACGGCGACGGTCCGAATGGGGGCGGAAAACAAGGGGAGGGTGACGGTTGAGCAGGGTTAACGATGGGGGAAGGCAACGAAAAAAGTATGGCAGAAGATGAGGGGAGGGCAACAGTCGAGCGGGGCAGAGGATGAGGAGAAGGGCAATGGATTGAGCAGGATGCAGGACTGGGGAAAGTGATGATCCGCACAGGTGGTCGATGGGGAGAGGGCAATGGCCCATGCAGGGCACGATGGACTGAGCGGGGCAGAGGACAGAGGGAAGGCAACGGCCCAAGCGGGGCATAATAGACCTAGTGGGGCAGAGGAAGAGCGATAGACCGAGTGGGGCGGAGGATGGGGCGGTGGGGCACAGGACCGGGGATGGGCGATGGTCTGAGCAGAGCGGCGATGTTCCATGCGGGGCAGAGGATGGGGGAAGATGGCGGCCGGGGCGGGGGTAGGTGACTGCCGGGGGAGCAGCCCCCAATAACGCCCTTGTTTTCCTCCTGTGCACATTTCGGTCATTAAATCCTTTTTACTGATGGCGTCCAGTGACTGGTTCTATATGAGGACAATGAGGGGAGAAGCTGAGATTCCCGATGCTGTCCTCACATCTCGATTGGCCCAGAGGAGCAGGCCTGGTGTCAGTGGTGCGGCCTCAGGCTCCTGGGGGCAGGTGGGGAGGGGATGCAGCTCCGCAGAGGCGGGGCCCTGGACCCTATAGATCATCACTATAAGGACAGCGTATGCCTCGGGCGATGTCAATGATTGATGGGGCGGCCCTCACTCCAGTGTTACACTATGTGGCAGTGCCAGTTCAGTATGATGAGGGGTGGAAGCGAATACCAGACGGCGTCTCCATAGAAGTCTATGGTGTGTGAAACATCCAGCTGCACTCGGGTGACATCCGGTCCCATATACAGCAAGACAGATGATGGAGAAATGAGGCCAGCACCTGGGATCTGATTTCCATATGTGGAATGAGATTACAGTGATCACGCTATCATGCAGTGATCATGCAGAGGATGAGCCGAGTGTCAACAGATCACATGCCAGTGGATCGACACCAAAGTCATCCTCAGGACACATCATCCCTGTGCAGACAGAAGAACGGACGCTCTGGACTGTCGCTGATCATTGCCTGAGGCCGGATCTCACCGGGGCCCAGGTACAATGATTGCTGTGCACATAGGAGGTCAGACTGTAAGGCCGCATTCACACGTGGCGTATTTGCCGCGTATTTCTGCAGTGGCGCCTTTTCCAGCGCACTTTTCCCGAGACCATTTTATAATGTGGCCCATGGGAAATGCGCACCGAAAAAGGCGTAAAGAATTCACCTGGTCGTTCTTTTTACGGACGCGCTCTGCACTGAAAGACACCAGAATACGCGACGTCTGAAACAGCCACAGCCTTTACTGGAATGTGAGTCCAATGTTGTGTGTCACACTGCCTTTACACAAGTGCTCAATACGCAGCAAATATGCCACATGTGAACGCAGCCTAAGAATCAGGAGGGATTGTCACCGCAGGCTGGATTTATGCTGTGGAGCAGGGATCGTGGCTGTGTGACAAACTCATGGTGGAGCAGCAAGGATCCTCGCTAAGGATTGGATTCGTGGTGGAGCAGGAGGGATTGTGGCTGTGGGCCAGACTTGTGCTGTAGAGAAGGGATCGTGACTGTGGGTCAGACTCGTGGTGGAGCAGGAGGGATTGATGTTGTGGGTCAGACTCGTGGTGGAGCCGAAGGGATTATTGCTGTGGGTCAGACTCGCGGTGGAGAAGGAGGGATTGCGACTGTGGGTCAGACTCGCGGTGGAGCCGGAGGGACGGTGGCTGTGGGTCAGACTCGCGGTGGAGCCGGAGGGACGGTGGCTGTGGGTCAGACTCGCGGTGGAGCAGGAGGGATTGATGTTGTGGACCAGACTCGTGGTGGAGCAGGAGGGATTGTTGCTGTGGGTCAGACTCGTGGTGGAGCAGGAGGGATTGATGTTGTGGACCAGACTCGTGGTGGAGCAGGAGGGATTGTTGCTGTGGGTCAGACTTGTGGTGGAGCAGGAGGGATTGTTGCTGTGGGTCAGACTCGTGGTGGAGCAGGAGGGATTGATGTTGTGGGTCAGACTCGTGGTGGAGCAGGAGGGATTGTTGCTGTGGGTCAGACTCGTGGTGGAGCAGGAGGGATTGTTGTGGGTCAGACTCGTGGTGGAGCAGGAGGGATTGTTGCTGTGGACCAGACTCGTGGTGGAGCAGGAGGGATTGTTGCTGTGGGTCAGACTCGTGGTGGAGCAGGAGAGATTGTTGCTGTGGGTCAGACTCGTGGTGGAGCAGGAGGGATTGATGTTGTGGGTCAGACTCGTGGTGGAGCAGGAGGGATTGATGTTGTGGGTCAGACTCGTGGTGGAGCAGGAGGGATTGATGTTGTGGGTCAGACTCGTGGTGGAGCAGGAGGGATTGATGTTGTGGGTCAGACTCGTGGTGGAGCAGGAGGGAGTGTTGCTGTGGACCAGACTCGTGGTGGAGCAGGAGGGATTGATGTTGTGGGTCAGACTCGTGGTGGAGCAGGAGGGATTGATGTTGTGGGTCAGACTCGTGGTGGAGCAGGAGGGATTGATGTTGTGGGTCAGACTCGTGGTGGAGCAGGAGGGATTGATGTTGTGGGTCAGACTCGTGGTGGAGCAGGAGGGATTGATGTTGTGGGTCAGACTCGTGGTGGAGCAGGAGGGATTGTTGCTGTGGACCAGACTCGTGGTGGAGCAGGAGGGATTGTTGCTGTGGGTCAGACTCGTGGTGGAGCAGGAGGGATTGATTGTTGTGGACCAGACTCGTGGTGGAGCAGGAGGGATTGATGTTGTGGGTCAGACTCGTGTTGGAGCAGGAGGGATTGTGTTGTGGTCAGACTCGTGGTGGAGCAGGAGGGATTGTTGTTGTGGTCCAGACTCGTGGTGGAGCAGGAGGATTGTTGTTGTGGACCAGACTCGTAGTGGAGCAGGAGATGATTGTTGTGTGGACCAGACTCGTGTGTGGAGCAGGAGGATTGATGTTGTGGTCAGACTCGTGGTGGAGCAGGAGGGATTGATGTTGTGGGTCAGACTCGTGGTGGAGCAGGAGGGATTGATGTTGTGGACCAGACTCGTGGTGGAGCAGGAGGGATTGATGTTGTGGACCAGACTCGTGGTGGAGCAGGAGGGATTGATGCTGTGGGTCAGACTCGTGGTGGAGCAGGAGGGATTGTTGCTGTGGGTCAGACTCGTGGTGGAGCAGGAGGGATTGATGTGTGTGGACCAGACTCGTGGTGGAGCAGGAGGATGATTAGTTGTGGGCGAGGATTTGCTGTGGTCAGACTCGTGGTGGAGCAGGAGGGATTGATTGTGTGGACCAGACTCGTGGTGGAGCAGGAGGGATTGTTGCTGTGGGTCAGACTCGTGGTGGAGCAGGAGGGATTGTTGTGGGTCAGACTCGTTGTGGAGCAGGAGGGATTGTTGTTGTGGACCAGACTCGTGGTGGAGCAGGAGGGATTGATGTTGTGGGTCAGACTCGTGGTGGAGCAGGAGGGATTGTTGTTGTGGGTCAGACTCGTGGTGGAGCAGGAGGGATTGATGTTGTGGACCAGACTCGTGGTGGAGCAGGAGGGATTGTTGCTGTGGACCAGACTCGTGGTGGAGCAGGAGGGATTGTTGCTGTGGGTCAGACTCGTGGTGGAGCAGGAGGGATTGATGTTGTGGACCAGACTCGTGGTGGAGCAGGAGGGATTGCTGCTGTGGACCAGACTCGTGGTGGAGCAGGAGGGATTATGGCTGTGGACCAGACTCGTGGTGGAGCAGGAGGGATTGTGGCTGTGGGTCAGACTCGTGCTGGAGCAGGAGGGATTGTTGTTGTGGGTCAGACTCGTGGTGGAGCAGGAGGGATTGATGTTGTGGACCAGACTCGTGGTGGAGCAGAAGGGATTGATGTTGTGGACCAGACTCGTGGTGGAGCAGGAGGGATTGTTGCTGTGGGTCAGACTTGTGGTGGAGCAGGAGGGATTGTTGCTGTGGGTCAGACTCGTGGTGGAGCAGGAGGGATTGTTGCTGTGGGTCAGACTCGTGGTGGAGCAGGAGGGATTGTGTTGTGGGTCAGACTCGTGGTGGAGCAGGAAGGATTGATGTTGTGGGTCAGACTCGTGGTGGAGCAGGAAGGATTGATGTTGTGGGTCAGACTCGTGGTGGAGCAGGAGGGATTGATGTTGTGGACCAGACTCGTGGTGGAGCAGGAGGGATTGATGTTGTGGACCAGACTCGTGGTGGAGCAGGAGGGATTGATGTTGTGGACCAGACTCGTGGTGGAGCAGGAGGGATTGATGTTGTGGACCAGACTCGTGGTGGAGCAGGAGGGATTGTTGTTGTGGACCAGACTCGTGGTGGAGCAGGAGGGATTGATGTTGTGGGTCAGACTCGTGGTGGAGCAGGAGGGATTGATGTTGTGGACCAGACTCGTGGTGGAGCAGGAGGGATTGATGTTGTGGACCAGACTCGTGGTGGAGCAGGAGGGATTGATGTTGTGGACCAGACTCGTGGTGGAGCAGGAGGGATTGATGTTTTGGACCAGACTCGTGGTGGAGCAGGAGGGATTGTTGTTGTGGGTCAGACTTGTGGTGGAGCAGGAGGGATTGATGTGTGGGTCAGACTCGTGGTGGAGCAGGAGGGATTGTTGTTGTGGGTCAGACTTGTGGTGGAGCAGGAGGGATTGATGTTGTGGACCAGACTCGTGGTGGAGCAGGAGGGATTGTTGCTGTGGGTCAGACTCGTGGTGGAGCAGGAGGGATTGATGTTGTGGGTCAGACTCGTGGTGGAGCAGGAGGGATTTGGTTGTGGACTAGACTCGTGGTGGAGCAGGAGGGATTGATGTTGTGGACCAGACTCGTGGTGGAGCAGGAGGGATTGATGTTGTGGGTCAGACTCGTGGTGGAGCAGGAGGGAAGACAGACACAAAGACCAGTTCATCTTTCAGACTTTAATACTCGGAGCTTTGACACTCAGTGATTAACATCCAGAAATCAGCAAATATTCACTCATTAGAAAATCAGATGTGCGGCTATGAATCATCACCGCTGCTCCTGGGAACCCCGACACTGCTTCTATGGGGGTGACCTGCAATAAACCCCTTACTCACCGGTGCAGAGCTAAATAGTGCAGCATAGAGTAATGCAAACTATCACGACACCCTGAGCTGTAGTGTAGCACAGCCCCATAGTGCAATGTGTTATAAAGCTAAGAACACTGGAGCTGCGCGGTGCAATCATCTGAGAGTAAAACTACGAGCTGTGCAGTGCAAGGTCAGGGCCGAAAAAGGCCAACAAGCACTGTGCAACACTGCGCCATGGCACCACTGCCGGCAGGTGCAACACTGCGCCATGGCACCACTGCCGGCAGGTGCAACACTGCGCCATGGCACCACTGCCGGCAGGTGCAACACTGCGCCATGGCACCACTGCCGGCACCTCACCCCCAGGGCCGAGTCAAGAAATCTGGAAATGTAGAGTAAAACCACTTGGTAAATATAGGATGAAGACCTGGGGAGGGAGAGGGGCACTTATAGAGCCTTTTAATGGTCCTCACCCCTGACTGTGACACCTGTCATGTGACCCTGAGATTTCGGCAGTGCTCCCTGCAGATATGCTGCCGTCAGCTGCGCCGTAGTCACATGGGCCCAGCTACCATCGGACAGTGTCTGTGACTATCGGCGGCTTTGCTGATCGCAGCATTGGGGCAAGCACCAGAGAAGTTACTGGAAATGAAGGCAACGTTGGCCCTTGACCTGGAGAATCATCAGGAGCCTCATTCACAAAACCGGAGGTGCTGAAGGTCTGAGAGGAGCGTTCACACACAACACCGAAGACCGCACCGCGTACGGACACTACGGCCTCACTTTCCACCCGTATTCCAGTTATCAGGGCGCACGCAGAAAAGTGACACAAGGAGGCGAAAAATGTGACCGCCGGGGTCCAGGACGCCACCCACCACTCTATAGCAACCAATGGGGAAATTCACTTGTGAAATAAGCGCCATCATTATTGTCACCATCCAATAGAAACCGGAGGTGACAAATGTGGGCCGCCATGTTGACCATCTGGTTAATCCCAACATCTGCTGATGCCACTAGTGAATCTTCTGGTTACATTAGGACTTTCTGTGCTGCCACCTGACATTGAGGTTGATGGTTCCCGTCGCTGCATTCAGGGCACATGATGGGGTTGAGGGCATTTATTACAAGAATCAGCAAAATAAAACCACTCACAACTGGGTGGAAACAAATAGAGGCCTGTTGTAAAAATAGCCCCCCAAAAGGTGAAGCTTAACACCACAAACACCAGGGGGCCCAACACTGCAAACACCAGGGGGCCCAACACCACAAACCCCAGGGGGCCCAACACCACAAACACCAGGGGGCCCAACACCACAAACACCAGGGGGCTATCATCACAAACACCAGGGGGCCCAACACCACAAACACCAGGGGGCTATCACCACAAACACCAGGGGGCCCAACACCACAAACACCAGGGGGCCCAACACCACAAACACCAGGGGGCCCAACACTCAAACACCAGGGGACCCAACACCACAAACATCAGGGGGCCCAACACCACAAACACCAGGGGGCCCCAACACCACAAACACCAGGGGGCTACATCACAAACACCAGGGGGCCCAACACCACAAACACCAGGGGGCCCAACACCACAAACACCAGGGGGCCAACACCACAAACACCAGGGGGCCCAACACCACAAACACCAGGGGGCTATCATCACAAACACCAGGGGCCCAACACCACAAACACCAGGGGGCCCAACATCACAAACACCAGGGCTATCACCACAAACACCAGGGGGCCCAACATCACAAACACCAGGTAAATGGGGGGACAGTTTTCCCCTCAAGGGGGGGACCGGGGTTTCCATAAATGCGGGGCCTTGCCCCATAAAACAGGGACCAGTTCTCCATTAAAAAGCGGGGCCGGTTCCCCCATAAATGAGGCCCTGCCCCTAAATGCAGGGCCGGTGTTCCCAAAAATGCAGGGAAAACCAGTGCCCCCATAAATGCAGGCCTTTTGGTTCCCCGGGCAGGGGAATTCCCTACAATAGGGAAAGGGTTTCTCCCCATAAAAATCAGGCCATGTCACCAAAAATTTCAGGGACCATTTGGTTTTCCATTTCAATGAGAAAGTGCCCTATAAAATCAGGCCCCGGCCCCCATAAATGGGGGGACCTTTGCTCATAAAGGGGTACCAGTTCCTCCATAAATAAAGACCGGGGTTCCCCAAATACAACGGGGCCTTTGCCCCATTAAATGAGGAAATTCCTC
This sequence comes from Allobates femoralis, assembly GCA_033576535.1. Taxonomy (NCBI): domain Eukaryota; kingdom Metazoa; phylum Chordata; class Amphibia; order Anura; family Aromobatidae; genus Allobates; species Allobates femoralis. The sequence continues at coordinate 12,497,374 of JARQOC010000006.1, read as the reverse complement.
CTAAATCAGGGACCAGTTTTTCCCAAAATGCGGGGAAGGGGGCCCATAATGAGGGAAGTGTCCAAAGGGCAAAAAAGGGAGGTGTCTCCATACAGGGAGAAATGCAGGAGTGCCCCAAAAGGGGAGGTGCTCATAAAATGCAGGGGCCCGGGGGGGGGGGCCCTAAATGCAGGGACCAGGTTCCAAAATGCCAGGCCGTGTTCCAACAATGCGGGCCATGTCCCATAAATGCGGCCAGTGTCCCATAAAGCAGGGAAGGTCCAACAGGGAATGCGGCCCGGTTCCCAAACAGGGAATGCGGCCCCGGTTTCCAAACAAGAGGGGCCCAAGGTTAACAATTGGGGGCCCCGGGTCCCAAAAAGGGCACAGGGCCGGTGTCCCATACGGGAAAATGGGGGGGCCGGTTTTCCAAAACAATGAGGAGGGGGCCCAAAAATTTGCGGCCCGGTGTTCCAAAAATGAGGGGCGGTGTCCCATAAATGCGGAAAGGGTGTTTTCCCAATGCAGGGGGTTGGTTTCCAAATGGGGGAGTGCTATACAATGCAGGACGGGCTCCATAAAGCGGGGGTTTTGCCCCATCAAGGGCGGGGCGGTTCCCCTAAATGGGGGAGGGGGTTCTCCATCCCCAAGAAAACCAGGTTCCTCATCGGGCCGGGGTTCCCCCATAAAATGGGGGCCTTGTTTTCCAAACAGGGGGACCGGGTCTTTTCAAGCAGGGACCAGGCTATAAAAATGGCCGGCTCCCAACAAGGGGGGACCGGTGTCTATAAAAAGAGGACCAGTCCCCAAATAAAAGCAGGGCCCGGTGTTCCTAAATGCGGGCCAGCCCCATACTGCGGGACCAGTTTCCAAAAAACAGACCCTGTTTTCTCCTCAAGAGGAGGTTTCCTTTTAAAAGGGCCAGTCCCTCCAACAAGCAGGACCGGTGTCCCATACAAGAGGGCCACCCAAAATCAGGGACCTTCCCTACAATAGGGACCGTGTCCCAACTGCGGGGCCCAGTGTCCTCCTCGCGGGGACCATGCCCCCCTAAATGAGGGCCATGTTCCTACAATTTCAAAAACCAGGTCCCATACAAGAGGCCCAAAATTTTTAAATATGGACCAGTGTCCCATACAATCAGGGACCTTGTCTCCCAAAGCAGGGAACCAGTCCCCCATAGGGGGCAATGGGGGGCCTTTTTCCCCTCCAAAAACGGGGCCCAATGCAGGGACCCCGGGGCCCCATTCAAATGCAGGGACCGTTTCAAACATGCAGGGACCGTTCCCCAAAAATGCAGGGCCCAGTGTCCCTCAAAGCAGGGACCAGTGTCCCCTCAATCGGGACCATGCCCCATCAACAGGGACCATTGCTCCCAACAATGAGGGAAGTTTCCTAATCAGGACAGTCCTATACAGATAATGAGGGAGGGTGCTAACAGGAGCAATCAGGGACCGGGGTCCCATCAAAAAAACCCCAGTGTTATAAAATGCAGGGACCGGTTTCAACAGGGCAATGGAAACCCCGGGCCCCAAATAAGGGAGAATGGGGATGTCCCCCATACAATGCGGACCGGTGTCCCAACTTTTCAGGCCCAGTTCCCCAAACCCAAACAAGGAAGGGACCTGTCCCCTCAGGAGCAATCAGGGACCCGGGTCCCATAAAATGAGGGACCAGGTTCCATAAATGGGGGAATGTTTTAAAAATTAGGGGCCATTCCCTACAATCAGGGCCCGTGTCTCCATAAAAAATTGCGGGGGACCGTGTCTCCATAAAAATCAGGGCCCGGTCTCCATACAATGCAGGGACGGGCCCCTCCATACAATGCAGGGACCGGTTTCTCCATACAATGCGGGACCGTGTCTCCATACAATCGGGGAGGGGTGTTCCATACAATGCAGGGAGGGGGTTCTCCTACAATGCAGGGACCAGGTTCCATACGGGCCGGGGAGGGGTTTCCATACAATGCAGGGACGGTGTTCCATACATCGGCCCGGTGTCTCCATACGGGAGCAATGCAGGGACCGTGCCCTCCATACAAAATGCAGGGGCCGGGTGTCCCATACAAGCGGGAGGGGGGTTCCATACAATGCAGGGCCCCGGGTCTCCATACAAGCAGGGACCGGTCTCCAAACAATCGGGGACCGGTCCCCCATACAATGGGGCCCGTGCTCCATAAAATGCGGGACCGGTGCCCCAAACAATGCAGGGAGGGGTGTCTCCTACAATGCGGGGACGTGTCTCCATACAATGCAGGGACGGGTGTCCCCAAAACAAGCAGGGACGGTGTCCCATACAAGCAGGACGGTGTCCTCCAACAATGCGGGACGGTGCCCATAAAAAGCAGGGACGTTGTCTCCATACAAGCGGGGAGGGTGTTCCATACAATCGGGGCCCGGTGTTCCATACAATGCAGGGACCGGGTCTCCATACAATGCAGGGACCGGTGTCTCCATAAAAATGCAGGGCCCGGGTTCTCCTACAATGCGGGGACCGGTGCCCTCCATAAAATGCAGGGCCCGGTTGTCTCCATAAAAAGCGGGGACCGGTGTCTCCATAAAAGCGGGGACGGTGTCTCCATAAAAAGCAGGGCCGTGTCTCCTACAATGCAGGGACCCGGGTCTCCAAAATCGGGGCCCGGTGTCCCATAAACAGGGACCGTGTCTCCATAAATGCAGGGACCGGTGTCTCCTACAATGCGGGGGAACCGGTGTCTCCAACAAATGCAGGACCGGTGTCTCCATACAATGCAGGGACCGGTGTCTCAAAAAAAGCAGGACCGTTCTCCAACAATGCGGGGACCGTGTCTCCAAAAACAATGAAAGGGCCCGGGTGTCCCCAAACAATCGGGGCCCGGGTTCCTAAGGAAAAAGCAGGGACCAGTGTCTCCATACAATGGGGGCCTTTGTTCATAAATGCAGGGACCGGTGTCTCCAAAAAATGCAGGGACCGGGGTGTCTCCTAAAAACAGGGACCGGGTCTCCATAAAATGCGGGACCTGTCTCCATACAATGCAGGGACCGGTGTCTCCATACAATGCGGGGCCCGGTGTCCCCATACAATGCAGGGACCGGTCTCCATACAATGCGGGGCCCGGGTTTTCCCATAAAAAGGGCAGGGACCGGGTCTCTACAATGCGGGACCATGTCTCCATAAAATTTGCAGGGACCATGTCCCCCTAAAAAAAGCAGGGACTGTCTCCATACAATGCAGGGACCTGTCTCATACAATCAGGGCCCAGTGTCTCATACAATGCGGGGGACCAGTGTCTCCATCAATGCAGGGACCGGTGTCTCCATACAATGCGGACCAGTGTCTCCATACAATCGGACCTGCTCCAACAATGCGGGGACCGGTGTCTCCATACAATGCAGGGCCCCTGTCCCCCATACAATCAGGGACCGTCCCATCAAGCGGGGGACCGGTGTCTCCATACTGCGGGGACCTGTCTCCATAAAATGCGGGCCCCGTGCTCCATACAATCAGGCCCGGTTCTCCTACAATGCAGGGACCGTGTCTCCATAAAATGCAGGGCCCGTTCTCCATCAATGCGGGGACCAGTGCTCCTACAATCGGGGACCGTTTTTCCCAACAATGGGGGCCCGGGAACCACCCCTTCCATACAATGCGGGGGACCGTGCTCCATACAATCAGGGCCTGTCTCCATACAATGCAGGGGACCGTGTCTCCATACAATCAGGGACCGTGTCCCCATACAATGCGGGACCGTGTCTCCAACAATGAGGGCCCGGTGTCTCCATACAATCAGGGACCGTGTCCCTACAATGCGGGGACCGGTCCCATACAATGCAGGCCCGGGTCTCCATACAATGAAAGGGACCGTGTCTCCTACAATCAGGGCCCGGGTGCCCCTCCATACAATCAAGGGCGTGTCCCCCATAAAATGCGGGACCGGTGTCTCCAACAATGGGGACCGGTGCCCATAAATGCAGGGACCGTGTCTCCATACAATGCAGGGCCCGTGTCCCATACAATCAGGGACCGGTGTCTCCATACAAGCGGGGGCCCGGTGTTCCAACAAGCAGGGACCGGGGTCTCCATAAAATGCAGGCCCTTTGTCCCAAAAAGAGGGACCGTGTTCCATACAATGCAGGGACCGGTGTTCCATACAATGCGGGGACGGTTTCCCCATACAAGGGGCCCCGGGTGTCCCCCATACAAGCGGGACCGGTGTCTCCATAAAACAGGACCGTGTCTCCTAAAATGCAGGGGCCTGTCTCCTAAAATGCGGGGACCGGTTCTCCATACGGAAGGTCTGGGGCTTAACACCAAAAAAGGGAGAAACAAGGATAAATACTCTCATTTGGGGTTCAATACTTTTTCCCTGTGTATTTTTCTTTTTATACACATCTTTTAAGACATTAGGGGTGATTTTTTTTCCTTTTGGGGATTGGATGGGTGTTACAAACATCAAGTAAAATTCAGTAATAGCCCTATAGAAATTTTATACCCCGAAAATTGTGACGATTAAATACTTTTTCTCCCCGTAATTCGTAAAACCCTTCATGGAGGCAATTCCAGCTTTTAGTCATAATTTGCCCCGTCTGATCGTCCCCCTCCTTCCCGAGCAGCTGCCCTTGTAAGATGTCTGAGAATGGCCAACTGCCCAAATACACCAGAGAAGTTCCCGAAATAGAAAGAATAGGCGGGGATCAGCGACCCTCATGAAATGGCGGGGGATCACAGCCTACAGGGGAATAGGGGGGGGATCGCGAGCCTACAGTGGAATTGGCGGGGATCAGCGCCCCACAGGGGAATAGGCGGGGGACAGCGAGCCTACAGTGGAATAGGCAGGGGATCAGCGTGCCTTTTACAGTGGAATATGGGGGGATCAGCGCCCCCAAACAGTGGAATATGGCGGGGGATCAGCGTGCCACAGGGGGAATATGGCGGAGATCAGCAGCCACAGTGGAATATGGTGGGAAAATCACTACCTACAGGGAATATGCGGGGATCAGCATGCCTACAGGGGGAATATGGGGGGATCACAGCCAACAGGGGAATAGGGGGGGGAGATCAAAAAGCCTACAGGGGAATAGGGGGGGGGGATCACGACGCCTACAGGGGAAAAATTGGGCGGGGGGGTCACGAGCCACAGTGGAATATGGCGGGGGAGATCAGCGATGCCTACAGTGGAATAAGGCGGGGGGGATCCACGATGCCTCGTGGAATATGGGGGGGGATCACACGCCTACGGGAATATGGAAAGGGGGGTCAGGCCCCTACAGTGGAATATGGCGGAGATCAGCGACCGCCTACAGGGGGGGAATATGGCAGGGGGACAAGCCTACAGTGAATATGGCGGGGGAATCACGACGCCTACAGGGGACAGGGGGGGGGGTTTCCGGGAAACCCCGTGGAAATGGCGGGGAAACACATTGGGCCACAGTGGAAAATAATGGCGGGGGATCAGGAGCACAGTGGAAAAATTCGGGGTTTTCAGGAAAATGCCTACAGGGAAAGGGCGGGAACAGCGATTGCCTACAGTGAAAGGGCGGGGGGATCAGGACGCCTACAGTGGAATATGAGGCGGGAGATCACTATGGGCCTACAGTGGAATATGCGGGGGATAACAGTACAGGGAATTCATCGCCCCTACAGTAATTTTCGGGGTTTTTTCAGCGACCCTCGTGAAATTTTGGGGGGGATCGCGGCCTCATGGTTGGGGGGAAACCCCGTTTTCCTCTTTGGAATTCCGGGGATAGTTTTCCAAGTGGAATATCGGGGGATCACGGCCTCATGGAAAGGCGGGGGAATAGGGGGGTATCCTAAAAGGGAAATTGGGGGCAGGTAAGGGGAAAGGCGGGGATGGGACCACATAATATGGGGGAAATCCCCCGTGCCCCAAACTGGGAAAAAAGGGGGGGAATTTTTACCCCAAGTGGAAATGGCGGGGACAGCACCAACAGTGGAATATGCGGGGCCATCCCCAGGAATAGGCGGGGGGGGGGACCGATGCCTACAAGGGAAAGGAAAGGGGACCACCCCAGGAAAGGGGGGGGTTTTTTTTACGCCCCCGCCTCTGGAAAATGGCGGGGGGGGGGGGGGGGGGGCCATCCCAGGATAGGGGGGGTCCACCCCAGGAAAAACGGGGGGGCTCTTTCCAGGACACGCGGGGGCTTTTTTCCCCAGGAACACGCGGGGGCTTTTTCCAGTGGCCGGCGGGCTTTAAGGTCTACAGAAGCCCGGCGGGGCTAAAGGGTTTACAGGACCGGTGGGGCCTTTTCACAGGAAACCCCGGGGGGCCCGGATATCCAGGACCCCGGCCGGGGGCCATATTCCGGACAAGGGGGCTCATTCCCCAAAACCGCGGGGGGCCCCCCGGGATGCTGCAAAACACAAGGGGGCCGGGCTCTAAAAGCCCCGGAGGGGGCTTTTTTTTTTTTTCCCCAAAACCCCGCGGGGGCCTTAATCCAAAACCCCCGGAGTCGGACTCACAAAAACACAGGGGGGGGGGCCTACAACAGGAAGCCGCGGGGGCTCATTTCCCCAAAAGTGAAGCACGGGGGTCTCGGGATTCACAGGGGCCCCCCCCGGGGGGGCCAACACTACAGGAAAACCCCAGCGGGGGCTCTTTTTCAGGAGCACGGCGGGGGCTCAATTCACAAGGAAGAAGGGCGGGGCCCCCGAGATTCAACAGGGACCGGCGGGGGCTCTAATTCCCCGGGAAACCCTGGGGGGGCCCTCCAAAACTACAGGAAGAAAACACGGGGCCCCAGTGACACACAAAACCCCCGGCGGGGGCCTCATTCTAAGGAAATCGGGGCTCATGTTTCACAGTGGGCACTCCCGGGACTCATGACCCCTCATAAGGCTGCGGGGGCCCCCAAGGAACACATAAGACGGGGGGGCCTTTTAAATCCGGGGGGAAGGGGGGGGCCGGGTATCCCCAGGGCACCGGAGGGCCCCCCGGATACACAGAGCACCGGGGGCTTGGGAAATCTACGGGAAACCTGGGGGCTCTGGACTAAAAGGGTTAAAGCACCGGGGCCTTTCCCTCCCCGGGAAAGTAGGGGGGGGGCCCTTTTTTCACGGGAAACACGGGGGCCGGGGGGTTACACAGGAAAAACGGGGGGGCTCTTACCCCAGGACACAAGCGGGCCTTTAATCCAAAACATGGGGCTTTTCCCCCGGGAACCACCGGGGGCCGGGGGGATCTCAGGAACATGCGGGGCTCAGGACACATGGGGGCATGGCGGGCGTTAATCCAAAGGAACCCCCAGGGGCCTATGTCACATTAGACGGGGGGGGCCTTTTCCGGGAAATAAGGCCAAGGCCCAAAAAGGGGCTTTAAAAATAAGGGGGAACAATCCTTTAAACTGACGGTCCTGGAACACTTCGTGGAATTTAGGAGGCTCCTTCAAGTTTGGTGGAAAAAATTTTCCCCCCCCCGGGGGGGTAAGTGGCGATTGGACGGGAGTTTTTTTTCGGACCCCGCCCCTCCAACATCCCTTTTTCTTTTTCCTTTTCCCCCCACGTTCTCCCTCCTAGCCACCCCATTCCGGAGACCCCCGGGGCCTCCCTTCCCAGCACAGAACCCCGCCTTCATCGGCCCCCCGCCCGGGCCTCCCTGGACTCCCACCCCCCCTTCCCCGGGTTCCCCGCCCCTCCTGGTGAGATAAAATTTCCAAAAAGGCTACAAACAAAAGATTCCCCCCAGAGCCTCAAGGGAACGGCGTACGGTCGAGGCGGCTCTCGGGAGTCCCAATTTCTCCAAGACTTGTGGGCCAAATGGGGGGGACCCGAGAAAAAAACCCCAATAAAAATAAAGATTTGGAAAAACTCCAAAAAAGTGAAATCCTCAGATTTTCTGGGGGAAAAGAATATGGAATTCTTCACGGACCTAAGATCGGCGTAAAAAAACCCCCGAGGGGCAACAAGCAGGAGGCGCCACCCGACCGGACGGCCCTCCCATCCCCAGGCCCCCAGACCGGCCTCCCACCCCCCAGGACCCTCCCAGCCCGGCGCCTCCCCCCCCCAGGACCTCCCAGACCGGCGCCCCCACCCCCGGACCCCCGCAACCGCGCCTTTCCCATCCCCGGGACCTCCCGACCGGGCCTCCCACCCCCGGGCCCCTCCCCAACCCGGGCGCCTCCCATCCCCCGGGGACCCTCCCAGACCGGCGCCTCCCTCCCCGGGACCTCCCAGACGGCCCCCCCACCCCCAGGACCTCCCACCCCGGCCCCCCCACCCCCGGGACCTCCGCAGACCGGCGCCTCCCATCCCCAGGACCCTCCCAACCGCGCCTCCCTCCCCCGGGACCCTAAAACCCGGCCCTCCCATCCCCCAGGACCCTCCCAGCCCGGGCGCCTCCCATCCCCCAGGACCCCCAAAGACCGGCCCCCCATCCCCCAGACCCCCCAGACCCGCCCCCCTCCCCCAGGACCCTCCCAAAAAAAAACCACCCCCCCCCCCATCCCCCAGGACCCCCACAGACCGGGGCCTCCACCCCCAGGCCCCTTTTCCACAGCCCGGCCCCTCCCACCCCCCAGAACCCCCCACAGCCCGGGCCCTCCCACCCCCAGGACCTCCGCAGACCGCACCTCCCATCCCCCGGGACCCCCCCCAGCCCGGCCCCCCTCCCTCCCCCAGGACCTCCACAGACCACCCCCCCACCCCCAGGACCCCCCAGCCCGGCGCTCCCATCCCCCAACCCCCGCAGAGGGGCCCCCCATCCCCCAGGACCCTCCCGGGACCGGACCCCCCCCCCCACCGGGACCCCACAGCCCGCCCCCCCATCTCCCCAGACTCTCCAAAAAACCCGCCCCTCCCATCCCCCGGGATCTCCACAGACCGCGCCCCCATCCCCAGGACCCCTCCACAGACCGGCCCTCCCATCCCCCAGGACCCCCCAGACCAGGCGGCCGTCCCACCCCCGGGGACTCTCCACGACCGGCGCCTTCCACCCCAGGCCACCCATAGATGGGTTTCCCCTTGACCCCCTGCTTCAGTGTAGGGTTGCACTGAGGCCTGCAGCGGCAGCTCTGGGGATCTGCCCTTCCGTGGAAATCTCCTTTTACTTACTGAGAAGACACCTTGGTGTGGAGTGCTTGTCAAGAGGAAGCCTGGCCACCGCCGCCATCTTTGGGGCACCGTCTTCGGGCCAGAGGGGAGCTGGACACGAACCCAAAACGGGCAATGATTTGGATTCGAAGGAGCGATTCCCGCTGACCCAGAGAAGAGAGAATAGAATATCTGACAAAGAATACCAGCCCACCAGGGCCAACCACCCCATCATTGGGAGCAAGACACCAGCCTGCCCTGCAGAGCGACACTCTAAGGCTCCTTTTACCATTTTGTGAAATCCAACCTTCCGATGCGATCCGATTTTTTTAATCGGATAAAAAAATGGCAGCGTCTATGTTTTTGGTCCTAAAAAAAAATGGGGAAAGGGAAATCGGATCGGTTTCCATTAAGTGCAAATCCCATTTGACCCAAAATTTTGAGAACATGGGGGCAAAATGTCCATCTTCGATTTTTATCACCTAACCCCCGACACCTCCGACCCTCCATCACTTACCTGAAGAGTCTTGCCAGTTGCACTTTCCGGCGCCGAAAAATTTCTCCCCAAATTCACTCCCCTTTCGAGCCGGGGGCCATGACCCCCAATTGCTCCTACTGGAGGTGGAACCCAACATCCTGAACATAAAGAGAGCAAAGTGAGAGGAGGAGTGGGGGCCCGGGAAAAAAAGGGGCCCGGGGGCCCCGGGAGGGGGACAAACAGCACTCACCGAATCCCCCGCACTCCTGCACCGCGGTGGCAGATTCTTACCCCGGAAAATGCCCAAAGATCGCATACAGTATCTCCTGCCGGGGAAAAGGGAGGGGGAAGGGGGGGGCGGGAGGGGGGAGAGGGGGCGCGGGGGGAGGGGGGCGCGGAGGGGAGAGGGAGGGGGGGGGGAAAAAGGGGAGGGCGAGGGGGGAAGGGGGGCGAGGGCGCAGGGGGGGGGGCGGGGGGAGAGGGGGGGGCGGGGGGAGGGGGGGAAAGAGGGCGGGGCGCAAAGGAGGGGAGGGGGGGGGGGAGAGGGGGGGGCCCAGGAGGGGAAGGGGGGGCGGGGGGGGAAAAAAAGGGAGGGGAGGGGGGGGGAAAAGGGAGGGCCGGAGGGGGGGGGGCCAGGAGGGGAAGAGGCGAGGGCGCAGGAGGGGGAGAGGGCGGGGGCGCAGGGGGGGAAGATGGGAGGGCGAGGGGGGGAGAGGGGGGGGGGGGAAAAGGGCGAGGGCGCAGGGGGGGAAAAGGGGGGGGAAGGGGGGGCAGGCGCAGGGGGGGGAAAGGGGGAGGGGCGGGGGGAAAGGGGGGGGCCAAAGGAAAACAGGGGGGGAGGGAGAGAGGCGAGGGCGCGGGGGGGGGAGAGAGGGCGAGGGCGCAGGAGGGGAGAGAGCCGAGGGCGCAGGAGGGGGGAGAGGGCGGGGGCGCGGGAGGGGAAAAAGGGGGGGAGGGGGGAAAGGGCGAGGGGCCAGGGGGGAAAAGAGGGAGGGGAGGGGAGGGGCAAGGAGGGGAGGGGGGAGGGGCGGGGGGGAAAAGGGGGGGCGCAGGAGGGGAGAGAGGGCCCCGGGGGGGGGGGGAAGGGGCGAAAGGAGGGAGAGGGGGCGAGGGCGCAGGAGGGGAGAGATGGCGGGGGCGCAGGGGGGGGAGATGGCGGGGCGCAGGAGGGGAGAGATGGCGAGGGCCCCAGGAGGGGAGAGATGGCGAGGCGCGGGAGGGGAGAGATGGCGGGGGCGCGGGGGGAAATGGGGGGGAAGGGGGGAGGGGGCAGGGCCAGGGGGGTGGGGGGGGGGAAAAAGGGCAGGGCCCCGGGGGAAGGGGAAGGGGGGAGGGGAGGACGACCCGGGGGGGGGAAGAGGAGGGGGGGGGGGAGGGAACCCCGGGGGGGAGGCAAGGGAAGGGGGAAAAGAGGGGGGGCCCAGGGGGGGGAGATGTGGGGGGGGCAAAAAAAGGGAAGGGGGGAAGAGGGCGGGAGTCAGGGGAAGAGGGGAAGACGGGGAGGGAGAGGGCACCGGGGGGGGGGGGGGGAGGGGGGGGGGGCAGGGCCCCAGGGGGGGGGGGGGAGGGGGGGCCCGGTGGGGGGGGACACGGCGGGGAGAGGAAACCCAGGGGGGACGAGGGGGTAAATCCCCCTTTTCCCCCCCCCCTTGTGGTGGACAGTGTGGGCACTGCGGGGGGGCACATGTAATGTCGGACGGGGTAACTTTGGGGTCTGTATGTCACAATGACAGGGGAGCCATAATAACAGGGAGGAAAACAAAAATAATATCAAGACTTTCCCCCGCATGCAGGGGGGACCGAGAGGGAGGGCCCCGGGTCATGTGACCCACAGCCGTCTGCGCCACACCACACACGGGTCCCCCCTTCCAGCGGCCGTCGTGCAGCACACACCACCACGGGGATGCATTTCTTAGTATTTTCTTCCACGCTGCAGGGGGGGCCTGGGGAAAGGGCTGGCCCCACTCTGTGGGCGTCACCTGGTCATACAAAGTGCAGGAGCGTTCACACCTGAAGCCCCCAATACCCCTCCCCCAAAGAACAAAGCCACAGGGTAAACCCCCGGTTATTACATTGTGTCTGTGGGGGGGTATAACGTAAGGCCTTTTACACCACGTAATGCTGATCGCGGGCAGGGGGGTTTTTTTCACCGCATAAGGGCGCATTTGCGGCAAAGCCCCAGGCAGGGTCGTGGGCTTGCGGTAAGTGTGCGGCAATGGGGTAAATTTCGGGTTTTGGCAGATGCCCTTTGCGGGGGGTTTTTTCCCCCCGCCCAAAACGAACTTCCGCATTGCCCCCACCGCAAGCCCCTAGACCCTGATGGGGTTCCCGGTAAGGTGCAGCCTTAGGGAACCGGATTCTTTTTTCCACCCAAATCCCCAAATTTAAACCCCTGATGAAAGAATGGGAGAACTGGGGGCTGCCCGGAAAAAACCCCATTTTCTTTTTAAATTTTGGTGACAATTATGACAAGTAATGGGAGGTTTTAGTTTTGGGTCCGTCGTGAACGGGACGGGGGGGGCCCCTTTTGGGGACACCCCAATTTTTCAAAGTTTGAATTCGGGGGTTTTTGGCCAGCGGGAGGGCACTGACCCCCCGGGGGGGGGGCCCTTTTTTTCCTCCTCATTCCCCACCCTGCCCTTTTCCCCCCCCATTCCCTACGGGGGGGCCAAGGGGGGCCTGCCCCAAAAAAAAAGGTGCACCCCCCCCCCCCCTCCCCAAAAACCAACCGGCCGAACCCAATTTTAAAACCCCATTCTAACCCGACCCCCCCATGAGTCCCCCCAAAATAAGGGGCCCCCAAATTTTAAGCCGGCCCTCCACACAGACCGGGGGGTCCCAATCATCACCCCAACCCCCCCTTTCCCCCCCTTCCCAACCCAAAACCCGGCTCCCCCCAATCACCCGACCCCCCCCCGGCCCCCCGCCCCTCACCACCCCCCGCCGTGCTCCCCCGAAACACACCCCCCGCCTTTTTTTCCCCCCCCCCCGGCCCCCCGCCCCCCCCGCAATCCCCACCCCCCCGGCCCCCCACAAAACCCGCCCCCCCCCCCCCCCCCGAATCATCCCGACCCCCGCGTGCCCCCCCAAACCCCAGCCCCCTGTGCTCCCCCAATTATCACCCAGCCCCCGCCGGCTCCCCCGAAACATCACCGACCCCCCCCCCCCCCCCCAAACACCCGCCCCCCCCCCCTCCCCCCAATCAAAACCGAGCCCCCCCCCCCCCCCCCTCTCCCCCCCCCCCCGTGCTCCCCCCTCCTCACGGCCCCCCCCCCCCCCTTACGAGCCCCCGCCTGCCTCCCGCAAAAAACCCCCCAGCCCCGCCGTGCCCCCCCCCAAAACCCCCCCCCCCCCCCAAACATACCGACCCCCCCGTGCCCCCCAATCACCGGCCCGGGCCTCCCTCAAATCCACCGAGCCCCCCCCTTCCCCCCGAACCCGACCCCCGGCCCCCAATTTATCCCGGCCCCCGCCTCCCCCCCGCAATCCCGACCCCGCCGTGCTCCCGCAATCACCGGCCCCCCCTGCTCCCCCCCAATTTAACCCCAGCCCCCCCCCTTCCCCCCTCTCCCCCCGTCTTCCCCCCCCCGGCCCCCGCTCTCCCCCCCCCCGGGCCCCCCCCTTCCCCCCCCCGGCCCCCCCCTTTCCCCCCCCCCCCCCCCCCGGTTTCCCCCCCCAACCCGACCCCCCCCTCCCCCTTCTGACCCCCCCCGGCCCCCCCAATCACGGCCCCCCCGGGCCCCCCCAAATCCCCGGGCCCCCCGGGGCCCCCCCAATCACCCAGCCCCCCCCCCCTGCTCCCCCAAAATTTTTTACCCCGTGCTCCCCCCGAATCATCACGAGCCCCCCCCTCCCCCAATCACGAGCCCCCCGTGTCCCCCGAATCGAGCACCCGGGGTCCCCCCCCCCCCCCTTATCAACCCCCCCCCCCCCCCCCGTAAACACGCTTTTCCCCCCCCCCGACACCCCCCCCCCCCCGGGCCCCCCCCCCAAAACCCCCCCCCTTACAGCCGCCCCCTCCCCCCAAACCCCCCCCCCCCCGGGCCCCCCCCCACGAAGGGCCCCCCCCCCCCGGCCCCCCCCCCCCGCGGCCGCCCCCCCCACAAACCCCCCCCCCCCACAAGGAAACCCCCCCCCGGGCCCCCCCCTCCCCAAGGGCCCCCCCTCCTCAAACCCCCCCCCCCCCGGGGGGGAAACCCCCCCTTCCCATAAAGGGCCCCCCCCCGGGGGTTAAAAGGGCCCCCCCGGGCCCCTTTTTTTACAAAGGCGGGTTTTTGCTTTTTTAGGGTGGCTAAAACCCCGAGGGGTTTTTGGGGGGGGGGGGCGGTGTCGGAAACACTACCCCCCCTCTCCCCCCCATTTGGGGCCCCCTTTTCCCCCCCAACCCCCGGCCCCGGGGGCTCCGGGGGCCCCCTCACCGAGGCCTTTTTTATACTGGGGCTGGAAAAGGGGGGAAGTCCCGGGGCCCCGGGGATCTCCCCACATTTGGGGGTTTGGTTGGCGGCTGGGGGGTTAGGGGGGGGGGGGGCCCCTTTTTTGCCTGTGGCCCTTCCGGGGCCGCCTGGGGCGAAAACAAAGACCGGGCTAAACCCCCCCCCTTCCCCCCCCCCCAAAACCCCCCCGCCCCGCCCCCCCTCCCACAAAATCCCCCCCCACCCCCCCCCCCCCCCCCGGCCCCCCCCCCCCATCCCCGGCCCCCGCCCCTCCCCCGCCCCCCCTCCCCCCTGAATTTCCCCCCCGAAAAAGCTCAAATAAAACCCGAAACACGAAATTTGGGGGGGATGCCAATTTTAATTTGGGAAAGTTTTTGGGGATTTAAAAAAATGGGGTTTTGCCCTTTTTCTCCTGCGAGGGTTTTTCCCCTCCCTCCCGGCACCATCACGAACCTTTTTCCATAATGAAAAAAAATAAGAAAGGGGGAGGGCTATGGGGGCAAAAGGGTTTTCCTTTGAAGGTTTAAACTAAAGGGGTTTTAACCCCGGCGCTTTCCCTTTCCCCCGATAAAAATTTGGGCCTGAAAGAGGGCAAGGGCGGGGGGAGGGGGCCCCGGGTTTTACGGCGGGGGGGGTTTTAGTGGGGATTTCAATTTGGGGGAGGTGGGGGGGAAAAAAAATTTTTGGGGGATTGGCTTTTGGGGGGGGTTTTAGGGGGGGGGTTTTTTTGGGGGGATTTTGGGGGGGGGGGTTTTATTTTATTTTGGGGGGTTTGGGAGGGGGAAAAGGGGGATTTTTTTGATTTTATTTGGGGGGGTTTTAATTTTTGGGGAAAGGGAGGGAAAAATTTTTGGGGGTTTTCTTTTATTTTTGGTTTGGTTGTTTTGGGGGGTTTGTTTGGGGTTTTTTTTTTAAAGTTGGTGGTGTTGGGGGTTTTTTTAAGGGGTTTTTGGGGGTTTATTTTGGGGGTTTTGGGAGGTTTGGGTTTTGGGGGGCGTTTTTTGAGGGTCATTATTGGTGTTTTTTTTGGGGGGGGGTTTTTTTCGCTTTACTTGGTTGGTTTGGTTTGGGGGATTTTGGGGTGTGGTTTTGGGGTTTTGGGTTTGGGGTGTTTTTTGGTGTGATTGGGGGTTGGTGTGTTGTGGTGTTGTGTGGTGGTGGTGGGGAAAAGGGGGTTTTTTTGGTTTGGGTTTTGTGGTGGATTGGGGATGTGGTTTGGTGGGTTTGGGGGTGTGGTGTGGGGTTTTTGGGGGTTTTTGGTGGTTTTTGGTTTGTGGTGCGATGTGGGGGTGATGTGGGGGAAATTTTATGTTGGGGGGTGTTGGTGTGTTGGGGTGTGGTGTATTGGTGGTTTTGGGTGATGTGGTGGGGGGTGAATGAGGGGGGGATTTTTGGGGGGTTCGTTTATGGGTGAAGGGGTGTGGGGGAAGGTGGGGGTTAAAGGGGAAATTGTTTTGGGATGAAGGTGGAAGGTGGGGGAGTGTGAAGGTTAAGGGGAAAATTTGGTTTTTGAAAAAAAGGAAAAATGATGGGGAGTGTGGGTTTAAAAGGATTTTTTGGGGATGGAGTTTAAAATGATGGGAGATGGGGGAGGTTACGGGGTTAAGTTTATGGGAAAAAAAAGGGGTCATGTGGGGCGATGTGGTTTGGAAATTTGAGCCTTTTAAGGGTGGGGGGTGTATGGGGAGCTGGGGGTTCAATGGGGTTAGTTTTTGAGGATGGGTGAAAAGTGGGGGGTTTTGGGGGGTTGGAAGTTGTTTTGGGGGAAAAGGGGTGCCGGGGGAATGTGGTGGGGGTAATTTTAAAAAAGGGTGGAAAGGGTTTTGATTTGGGGGGGGCGGGATTTTAAAAAAAAATTTAGCCTTTAAATTGAAAAATGGAAGGGGTGGGGGGGTTTTGGAGGTTGGAAGTGAGTTTATAAGGAAAAAAGGGGGAAAAAAGGGGGGGATGTGTTTGGGGGGGGTTGGGAGGGTTTATAAGGGGGAGGGGGAATGTGGGGCGTGTGGGTTTTACGGGATTGCCCTTTTGGGGAAATGGAAGGGTTTTGATGGGGGAATTTTGGGGGGTTTAAAAACGATTTTGGGGGTGGAAGGGAAATATGGGGAAATTTGGGTTTTGAGGGTTTGAGCCTGGAAAGTGGGGGTGGGGGAGGAATGTGGAGGTTCAAGATGGGTTTAGTTTTAAAGGGAGGAAAGGGGATGGGGGGGTTTTTTTCAGGGTTTTTAAAAAAAAGGGTTTTTTGGGGATGTGGGGGTTGGAAATAGCCTTAAAAAAAGGGATGGGGGAAAATGTGGGGTGGTTTTGGGATTTTTGGGTTGGTTTTGAGGAAAAAAAGGAAGGTGAAATGAGGGAAGGGTGTGGAGGGTTAAAAATTTTTGGTTTTTGGAAGTGGGGTGGAAAAAGGGGGAGTGGGGGGTTCCCGGGATTGCCCTTTTTTAAAAAAAAAAGGGGTGGGGGGAGGCTGGGGGGGTTTTGGGGTTTAGCTTATTAAAAAAAGGGGGGGTGTGTGGGGGTTGGGGGTTAAGAGGAGATTGGTTTATGGGGTGGGGGGAAAAGTGGGGGATGTGAGGGTTTTAAAAGGGATTGGTTTATAAGGGAAGATGGGGTGAAAATTTGGGGGATGGGGGTTTAAGGGATGGGGGTTTTTGGGGGAAAAAAAGGGGTGTGATGGGGGGATTGGGTTAAAGGGAAATGGGGTTTTTTGGAAAAAAGGGGGGTTTAAAAAAGGTGGGGGGTGGAGTTCAAGGGATTGCGTTTTAAGGGGAAAAAAGGAAGGTGTGATGGGGAGTGTGGAGGTTTTAAAAAAGGTTGAGTTTTTTTGGGGGTGGGTGCTTTTGGGGGGGTGGGGTTTTTTTGGTTTGAAAAGTTGGGGGTGAGGGAGATGTTGGGGGTTAAAGGGTTGGGTTTAAAAAGAAGTGGAAGGTGGATGGGGAGATGTGGGTTAAGAGGGGAGTTTTAAAAAAAAAAGTGGAAGGGGAAAGTGGGGAGTGGGGGTTAAAGAAGTTGATTTTTGGGATGGGGTGCCATTGGGGCATGTGGGGTTAAAGGGATGTTTTTAAAAAAAAGGTGGAAGGTGCATGTGGGGGGAAAAAAAAGTGGGGGGAAGGGGTTTAGCCTTTTAAGGGTGGAAGGTGAAAAAGGGGGGGGGGGGTTTTTTGGGGGAAAATTTTAAGAAAAAGGGGTGAAAAGTGGGGAAACTGTGGGTTCAAGGGATTGGGGTTTTTGAAAAAGGAAGGGGAAAGTGGGGAGGTGGAGGTTAAAAGGATTGAGTTTTTGGGAAAAAATGGAAGGCTGTGGGGCCCTGTGGAGGAAAGGGATTTTGGTTTTTTGGGGAAAAAAGGGGGGGAAAAGGAGGCGATTTTTTGGGTTGGGGGTTGAGTTTGGGGGTGGAAGGTGTTTGGGGAGGGGGGTTGAGGATCTGATTTTAAAGGGGAGGAAGGTGGGCCAGTGGGGGTGGGAGGTTACGAGGGAAAATTTTTTTTTGGGGAAAAATTGGGTTTTTTTTTTTTGTTTTCCCTTTTTTTGGAATTTTTGGGTTTTTTTCCCCTTTTTAAAAATTTTTTTTTTAAAATTTTGGGATTTGTTGGGAAAGGTTTTTTTAATTTTTTTTGTTATTGTGCATTTGGGGGTTTTTTTTTTAAAAAAAAATTTTTTTTGGTTTTAAAAAAAGGAGACCCCGAATGGGAAGTCCCCCGGGAAAAAAAAATTTGAATGTTTAATGGAAATAGTTTTTAAAATTTGGGCAGTTAGTTTTTTAAAAAAATTTTTAATAAATTTTTGGTGGTTTGTAGGGGGTTTTGGTGGGTTTGGGGTTTTTTTTGGTTTGGGTTTTGCATTTGTCCGGGGTATGTTTTTGGTGTGTTGCCCCTTTGGGTTTGGGGGAGCATGTGTTTGGTTTGGAATTATTTTTGTTTTTTGTGGTTTGTTGGGATTTGGGGGGGTCTTTTTGTAGGGTCAGTTTGAGTTTTAATTTTGTGTGGGGCCCCCTGTAAGGGGGGGTGATTTGCCCCGCCCCCCGGTGAGGTTGGGGGTGTTAGGTCCTTTAAGGGGGGGTTGGGTGTGACCCGGTTCCCGTTTTTTTTGTTTAGGGTTTGTGTTTTAGCTTGAAATTTTTTTTTTTCCTGGTGTTTAGTTTTTGAAAAAAAAAAAGTGGGTTGAAAAATTTGTGTGGGTTAAATTTTTAAGTGGGAAGTTTGTTGGGTGAGGGTCCCTGTTTGGGTGGGAATGTGGCACCTGAGTTTTTTCCCGGGTTTTTGGGTTTGGGGTTTTAAGGGTTTAATGGGTTTGGAGGTGCTGGGAGGGGTTTTTTTGGGGGTTTTTTAAGTTTGAAAAAAAGGGGAAAAAAAAAAATTAAAAGGCGTTGTTAAAGTGTTGATATTGTGTTTTTTTTTTTAAAAATTTTTAAAGTGTAGGGGGGATTTTTTTTGGGGGATTTTGGCCCCTAGGGTTTGCCCCGTTTCCCCCGGGGGCGATGTTTTGTTGAGTTTTTTAGGTGGTTGGTTTCATTTTTTTGCCGATGGAATTAAAAGAAGTTTAAAAATATGGTATTTGGGGGATGGGGGGGAACCCGGTTTTTAAATTCCCCATGTTGTGAAAAGGGGGGGTTTTTTTAGATGAGGATTTTTGAGGGATGGGGGTTTTTGGGGGGGGTCCCTTTGAATGGTTTTTGATTTTTTTGGGGGGAATGGGGAAAGATTTAAGGAAATTTAAAAGGATTTGTTGAAAAAAGGGGAGGGTCAAAGGGGCCCCCTTTTTGGAAAGACCCGGTTTTGGGCCCCTGGGATTTTGCGGCCCAGTCCCCCCTTTTGAGCCTTTGGGGGTTTTTTTAAAAGTGGGGAAATTGGGCCCGTGTGGGTGGGGATGGGGAGTGAAAAATTGGATCCCCCCTAAAGGGAAAATTGTTAAATTTTTTTGTAAATGGGGGTTGGGGTTGTGGTAAGTGTTTTTTTCCCGGGGGCAAAAGGGGAAGGAAAGGGTTGGTCGTTGTGGAGGCGTTGAACCGGGGTTTTTGGGGGGAAAAAAGGGGGTTTGGGAAAAAAAAAGGGGGGGGGGTGTGTGGCCCCGGGAGGGTAAAAAAGGGGCCCCCCCGGCCCGTTTATTGGGGTTTTTTTTAAAAATTGCCAAATTTTTTCCCTTTGGGAAAAACCCCAGGCCCCCGGGAGGTGATTTTTTAAAAGGGCGGGGGTTTTGGGGGTTTTTTTGGTCTCCCCCCCTTTAAAAAAGGGGGGGATTTGGGGGGGGAGGTGAAAAAGGGGGCCCCCAAAAAAAAGGGGGGGGGGGGGATAAAAAAACCCCGGGTTTTAAAAACCCCCCTTTTTGGGAGTGGGCCCCCCGGGATGGGGGAGGGAGTCCCCCCAAAAAAAGGGGAGGAGGTTTTGAGGGGGGGGGAAAAAAAAAAAAAAAAGGGGGAACCCCCCCCCCCTAAAAAAGAAAAGGGGGGGTGGGGGGGGTTGTGAGGGAAAAGGGGGGGTTTAAAAAAAAAGGGTAAAAGTAAGGGAAAAGGGGGGAAAGGAAAACCCCCCCCCCGGTCCCCCCGTGAGGAAAGAGGTGGGGGGAAAAAAGGGATTCCCCCCAAAAAAAAGGGGAGGGGCCCCCCAAAAAAACCCCCCCCCCCCCCCCCCCCCAGTGGGAAAAAAGGGTCCCCAAAATGGGGGAGGGGCCCCCGGGCCCCCCAAAAAACCCCACCCCCCCCCAAAAAAAAAGGGGAGAACACCCCGAGGCCCCCCCAAAGAGAAACCCAAACCCCCCCCCCAAAAAAAAAAAGGGAAACCCCCCCAACCCCAAAAAGAAAGGGGCCCCCCCCCCAAAAAAAAGAAGGGGGGAAAACCCCCCCGCCCCCCAAAAGAAAATTAGCCCCCCGAGGTCCCCAAAAAGATGAGAACCCCCGACCCCCCAAAAAACCCAACCCCCCCCCAGCAAAAAGACAATGGAAAACCCCCAGGCCCCCCCAAAGAGAAACCCCCCCTCCCCGGGGTTAAAAGACAGAGGAGGGCCCCCCGACCCCAAAAGAAACCCAACCCCCCCCCCGAGATAAAAGACAGAGGGGGAAACCCCCCACGCTAAACTCAAGGAACCCCCCAAAGGTAAAAAAGGAAAAAAAGGGGGCACCCCCGTCAAGGAGACACCCAGGAAAAAAAAAAGGGGCCCCCCCCCCGGGCCCCCCAAAAAAACCCCCCCCCCCAATAAAAGTAGGGAAAAAAACCCCCCTTTTCCCCCAAAAACCCCCCCCCCAAAAAAGTTAAAAGGGGAAGTGGGGGCTCCCCAAACCACAGAGGATCCCCCCCCAAAAAAAGTCAAGGAGAAACCCCCGGGACCCCCAAAACCCGGGAAAACCCCCCGAGAAAAATAAGGGGGACCCCCGGACCCCCAAAAACCGGGGGGGGCAAGGAAATGGGAGAAAAACCCTGAGGTCCCCAAAGGGAAAAACCCCCAAGGAAAAAAGGAAAAGGGGCCCCCCCCCAAAAAGGAAAATCCAAACTTCCCCAAAGATGAGGCTTGACCTTTTAAAAATTTAAAAAAAATGAGAAATCCCTTTTAAAGGGGGGGCCCCCCCCTGGTTTTTTTTGGAAACACTTCTTTAAAGGGTTTTTTTTAACCCAAAAAAACCCAAAAAGAAAAAGGTTTAAAGAAAAAAGGGGGGCCTGGGGAATGGGAAAATTAAAAAAGAACCCCCGAACCTAAGGGGAGGGGGGTAAAGAGAGGACGGAAAGGGGGCTTAAAGAAACAGGGAAAAAGGGGGGGGGGAAAACTGAGGGGAGGGGCGGGGTAGAAACTGAGGCAAGGGGGAGGGGGGTTTAAAAAGGAGGAAAGGGGGGGTCCCCGAAACTGAGCTTCCAAGGGGGGTTTTGAGCCCCCCCGAAACTTTTTTTGGGGTTTTTGGGAAAAGGGGTTTTGGGGGGGGGGGGGGGGGGGGGGGGGGGGGCGGGGCTTTTTGGGGGCTGGGGGGTTAAATTTTGGGTTTTTAAAAAAAAAAAATTAAAAAAGACCCAAATTTAAAAAATTTGGGGGTTTTATTTAAAATTTTTGAATTCCAGGGTTTCAAAAAAGAAGATAGAAAAAAACCCTATGGAAAGACTCGGACCCCAGATCCAGGTTTGGAGATTAGTGAGGGACGACTGGTCCCGGAAAACCCCAAAAGGAAAAATTAGTGACCCCTAGAACACGGGGCCCCCCCAAATCTAGGGCCCCTAAAAAATAGGGGGGTACGATCCATGGGGTAGGGGATCCGTTCCCCAAAAATTGACCCCAAAACCCCTTTAACTAAGGGTTCGGACCCTCTAGGGGGAAACCCCACACCCCCCCCCCCGGGGGGGCCCGGGACCCCCGGGCCCCCCACCTTTTAGGGAGGAAAGATTCCCCTGTGGCTAAAAAATCTAGCCCCCCAAAAAGATGGGGAATCTGGGGTTTTGAAATTTCAAAAAAAAAAAAAAAAATTCCCCCAAAAAAAAAAGGTAACCCAAAAAAACCCCCAAAAAATAAAAAAAAACCAATTTAAAAAAAAACAAAAAAAATTAAAAATTACACCCCCTTTCCCCACCCGATTCAGGATGGCTTTCTCAGTATAGTAGATCTCAGGGTTTGGAAAAATTGAGACGATCTAGGTCCCGGAATCTCAGCTCCCGGAGAAAGTGACCCCCGAAACCGCGGCCCCCGGAGCTAGTGAAACCCCCCACTCTAGGAGGAGATTCCCCCCGGGGGGGGGACTCGGGGTCCCCGGTCGATCTCAAGGGGGAGTTTAGGATGGGTACGATCGGCCCGAGATCCCCAAGAAAGGGGGTCTTGGGGAAATTGGGCCCCCCGGAGTCCAAACCCCCCATTTTTGGGGGAGACATGGGGGCCCTGTGGAGGTTTCAAAAAGAAAGTCTAAAAAAAAGGAAATAAAGGGAAAAAATGGGGAAATTTTAAATTATTAAGGGGAAATAGGTTTTTAAAACCCCTCCCGAACCAAAAAACGCAAATTTTAGGAAAGAGGGAAAACCAAAACATTTTGGCCTAAAAAAAGAATTTGGGGGGCCCTTCTAAAAAAAATTAAATAAAAAAACCATGGGTGGACCCCCACCCAGAGAAGGATTGAGTCGCTTGGGGGAAAAGGGGGAGGGGGAACGACAAAAAAATTCAAGAAAGGGGGGGGTGGAGCCCCAGAAAGGGAGGGAAAAAACCTTTTTTTCCACTTTTCTTAGGGTCCACCCTTTTAAGGGGTTTTTTTAGGGAAAACCTGCCAAAAAAAAAGAAGAAAATGGTTTTGAGGATTTAAAGGTAAAATAAAAACCCAAAAAGTGAAACCTAGGAGACCCGAGGGGCCTCCAAGGATGAGGTTTTAATGATTTCTTTTTGTTTTTCAAAGGTTAACCCCTTTTTTGCTTTGGGCCCACTCTAAAAGGCTCACAGGGGAAAATTTTTTGCAATTTTAAAGGAGATGAGGGTAAAATGGGGGGGGATCGGAAATTTTAAGGGAGATGAGCTATAAGGAGGGGGGAATGTAGCGGTTAAAAAGGGGGGGAAAAAGGGTTTTGAGGGGGTGAACATGATTTGGGGGAGGGGAAAATTAGAAAGGGGGGGTTAGGGGAGATTTGGGGGGGTTTTTGGGATGATTGGGGGGAAAAAAGGGGGTTTAAAGGAAAAAGGGGGTAGATTGGAGGGGGGACGATGTGGGGGGGAAAGGAGCGAAATTTAGGGGGGAATGAGGGTAATTGAGGGGAGATTGGGGGAAAATTAGGGGAGAGAGCTAAAGGAAAAGGAAAATACGGGGGAGGGGGGAATTACGGAAAATTGGGGGGGGTTTTTGGGAAAATAGGGAAAGGGGGTGAGGGGAGTTTGGGGGGGGAAGGGTTGTTAAAGGAAGAGGGTATGAAAGAGGAGGGGGATTGCGGAGTTAAGGGAGAGAGCTTATTTGAGGAGGGGGAAGTAAATATGGGGGAGGGGGTTGCGGAGATTAGAGGGGGGGTTAGGGGGTAGGTTTTGGGAAAAACTTTGCTAAGGGGTTCTTTATTTGGGGGGGTTTTTCTTTTTAAAAAAATTTTTTTTTTGCAAAAGGGGGGGAGTAACTTTGTTGGGGAAAAATGTGCTTTTTTAAAAAGTGACATATTGGGAAAATTACCTAAATTTTAAAAGGGGAAAAGTACGTTGACTGGGAAAGGGGGGGATTAATATGGGGAGGGGGGGTTAGCGGTATATTGGAAAAGTTTGGGGATAGAAAAATGTGCGTATTGGGGGGTTTTTTTTCGGGGGGGAAGCAGGGGAAAAGGAGGGGTTTGTTGGGGGGTTGTTTAAAAGTTCGTTAAAAAGGGGGGGGGTTCGGGTTTTTAAAAGGGGGGACAGTTGGGGAGAAGTTGGGGTTATTGGGAAGGGGAAGTAGGGTATATTTTTGGGGGGAAATGGCTTTTTAAAAAAGGGGGTTAGCCCGGGGGGTGTTGCAAATTTTAAGGGGGGGCGGGTTTATTAAAGGGGTCACGGTTTTATTTTGGGGAAAGGGTGGCCCGGGGTTTAAAGGGGTTCGCGGTTGAGGAAAAGGGGGTCACTTTTTTAAAGGGATTAGCTTTTTGGGAAGGGGGGGTCGCTTTTGGGGGGGGGTTTTTGGGGGAGGAGGAAGGGGGAATTTCGTGTTGGGAAAAGGGTTTCGGATGAGGGGGGGAAAATCTTTTTGAGGGGAAGGAGATTGCGTATGCGGAAAAATCAGGGGTTTTTAAAGGTTTTAAAGGGGGGGGAAAATGGGAAAAGCTGGAGGGAGGGTGTTATAGGAAGGGGTTTTTTTCGGTTAAAAAGGGGGAAAAGTCGGGAAAGTGGAAAACGCTAAATTTTGGGGGAAGGTTAGGGGAAAAGGGGAAAGGGGCGTTATAAAAGGGGTTCGGTTTTTGGGGGGAAAAGGGGGTTTTTTGGGGGGGTTACGTAATTAAAAAATTGCCCTTAAGGGGGGTTTGGGGTTACGGGGGGAAAAGGCTAAAGGGGGGGGGGACTTTTTTGGGGGAATCGCTTTTTGGGGGGGGAACCCTTGTTTGGGGGGGAAAAAATTACGGTTTTTGGGAAAAAAATTTTTTTAGGGAAAGGGAATGCATAAGATTGGGGAAGTGAGGGGTTTGGGGGGAAAAGGGAAATTTGGGGAAAAAAAAGGGGGGGAAGAGGATGCCCTTTCTGAAGGAGATGCTTGGGCAGAGGGGGAAAGGCGTTTTTGGAGGGATGAGGGTATTGGGAAAGGGGGGTGACAAAGGAAGGGAAGGCTTTTTGGGGGGGGGCACGGTTTTGGGGGAAGGGAAAACCCATCTAAAGAAAACGGGGGGGGGAAAAAGGATTGGGGGTGCAGAGTTAAAGGGGATGCGGGAATTTTGGGGGAATGAAGGTTAAAATTTGGGGGGAATTTTATTGGGGGGAAAAACGGTTATTGGGGAAAGGGAAAGGGCCAGGGAAGGGGGGAGATGGGGAAAAAAGGGGGGGACGGGATTTAGGAAATTTTTGGAAAAAGGGGGGGGGAAGGATGAAGGGGGTGGAGTGGGAAATTGGAGGGGGTGTTGGGGGGAAATTTGCGGAAGGGGGGAGGGGGGGCGGTTGAGGAAGGGGGTTGGGAAAAGGGGGGGGAAAAAGGAATTTAGAGGGGAAGAAGGGGGGGGGGGGAGTTACGAAAAGGAGGGTTGCTTGAGGAGGGGGAATTTTAAAATTTAAAGGGGTTTTAGGGAAAGATTGGGGGGGAAAAGAGGAAAAGGGGGGGGAAAACGGGTTTTAAAAAAAGGGTGAAGGAGATTGGGGGGAAAAAAAGGGGAAGGGAAGGGTTTAAAAAAGGGGGGAGAAGCGGAAATTGGGGGGTTCGGTTAGGAAAAGGGGGGGGATGAGGGGGGGATTGCGTATTAAGGAAAAGGGAATTTTTTAAAAGATTGGGGGGGAAAAAAAAGGGGTTGGGGGGTGGGGTTTTTTAAAAGGGGGGGGGAAAAAAAGGGGGGGGGATTTAAAAAAAGGGGGGGAGGGGGGGGGAAAAAGGGGTGGGAAAAGAGGCTAATTAGGGGGGGAAAATTGGTTTTGGGGGGGGAAAACAATCAAGGACCCCCCAAATTTAAAAGAAAAGGAATTTTTAAAACGGGAGAAATCAAACACATTTTGGATCCCCCCAAACCTCCCAATTAACAGGGAAAAAAAACCGGTTAATCGGAAACCACCGGGATCGGGGACAGTCCACAGGGGGGGGGCGACCCCGGGGGAAAAAACCCCGGGCGACCAATGGGCCCCAAATCAGGGAAAGGGCCAAAAATCCCCAGGAACCTAGGGTTACAGAATTCCCCCTAAAACCCGAGGGGAATGTTGGGGGTTTACAAACCCTTCCCCCCGGGGGAAAATTAAAAAGCAGTAACTTTTTTGAGGGGGCTAAAGGTTTTACACTTGGGCCCCCAAAAAAGGAGGGAAAATTTCAGAACAACGGGGAAAATAACCTCGTTTATAACGAAGGGTTTTTCCCCTTAATTTTTTTGAGACAAATTTTTCCTATGAATTTGGGGGGCAAAACCCCGTAAAAGTCCTGTTTAAAAGATTTTTTATTGGGGGGGGGAAAATTAAATAGAAAAAGAAAAACGGGCCCCCCTTCATTTAAAGGAAACCCCGTTTCCAAAAAAAAAAAAAGAAAAGGGTCCATTTGAACTAAAATAGAAATCATTTTTACGAAGTGAAACACCCCAGATTAGCGAGGGAAAAGGGGGTCCCCAAACCAGGGGGGTTTTTTCATTTATGATAAAAAATTTTGGTCTGAGAAAGAGGTTTCCGCCCAAAGGGGAAAAGAACGCCCCCCCTTTCTTGAACCCCTCCTAATCCCGGGGGGAGGGATTCCCCAGGCCCGGAACGCCCCCCTTTCTAAATAACCGGCGTTTTGAATTCTGAAGAGGGGGAAGGGGGTTCAAAGGGTTCGGGAGGGCCCCCCCTTTAAACTGTTGGGGAAGGGTCACCCCTTCCCCCGAGGAGCCCCACCCAACAATTGGGGGGGGGCCAATTTTGGGGGCCCCCCCTTCCCCCGGGGGGCCCCCCCCCTTTTTCCCCCCCCCCCCCAGCCCCCCCCCGGCCCCTGCCCCCCCCCCCCCCCCTTCCCCCCAAAAAGGGGCCCCCCCTTTTTGGGGGGGAAATTCCCCCGGGGGGGGCCCCCCCCGGGGGGCCCCCCCAAAATCCCCCCCCCCCCCTGCCCCCCCCCCAAAAAAACCCGGGCCCCCCCCCCGGGGGGCCCCCCCCCATTTTAAGGCGGGGGCCCCCCCTCCCCAATATGGCCCCGCCCCCCCCCCCCTCCCCCATGGGGGCCCCCCCCCTTTTTAAGGGGCCCCCCCAATTTAGTAGGCCGGCCCCCCAATCCCCCCCCGGGGCCGATGATAACCCATTAACCCTTCTGTGTCTGGAGCGTCTGACTGCAGTGTTTCACAGCCCTGTATATAGCGGTATCTCTGTATAGCGCCCCCCCCCCCATGTTCTTGTCCTGGACTCACCTCCTCCATCAGATCCTGCAGTTTGGAGCGGATCCCCTCCAGGTCTCCGGAGATCGTCCCTTCTCGTTCTCAACACTAACGAGTCGTTCCTGAAGTTCTAGAAGATGAGGATATAGAGTGTTATATGATGTCTGCTGCCCCCCAGGGGTCCCCTCCCCTTTATACTGTCTGCTGCCATCCCCATCGGTGTACAGCCCCCTTCCTCTTCGATGTGCACCGCTCCCACCTTATACTAATTGCCCCCCCCCATGGTCCAGCCCCCTCTCTTATTATACTGACTGCTGACCTCCCCCCTAGGTGTACAGCCCCCTTCCCCCTCGATGTGCACCGCTTCTGCCTTATACTAATTGCCCCCCCCCCCCCTGTTGTCCAGCCCCTCCCCCATTATACTGACTGCTGACCTTCCTCCTCGGTGTACACCCCCCTTCCCCCTCGATGTGCACCGCTCCCGCCTTATACTAATTGCCCCCCCCCCGTGGTCCAGCCCCCACCCCATTATACTGACTGCTGCCCCCCTCTCCCAGTGTCCAACCCCCTCCCCATTATACTGAGAGCTATGTTCCCCCCTCCACCATTATGCTAATTGCTGACCTCCCCCTCCTCCTCGGTTCCAGCCCCCTCCCCCTTGGTGTCCACAGCTTCCTCCTTATACTGACTGCCCCCCGATGTCCAGCCCCCTCCCCCCGGTGTCCAGCCCCCTCCCTTTTATACTAACTGCTGCCCCCCCTCCCCGGTGTCCAGCCCCCTCCCCCTTTATACTGACTGCTGCCCCCCTCCCCCGGTGTCCAGCCCCCTCCCCCTTATACTGACTGCTGCCCCCCTCCCCCGTGTCCAGCCCCCCCCCTTATACTGACTGCTGCCCCTCCCCAGTGTCCAGCCCCCTCCTTCCCTTTATACTGACTGCTGCCCCGCTCCCCCATATCCAGCCCCCTCCCCCCTGGTGTCCAGCCCCCTCTCCCTCTTATACTGACTGCTGCCCCCCGCATATCCAGCCCCCTCCTCCTTATAATGACTGCTGCCCCCCCCATTCCCCCGTGTCCAGCCCCATCCCCCTTATACTGACTGCTGCCCCCCCTCCTTCCCCGGTGTCCAGCCCCCTCCCCCTTATACTGACTGCTGCCCCCTCCCAGTGTCCAGCCCCCTCCTTCCCCTTTATACTGACTGCTGCCCCGCTCCCCATATCCAGCCCCCTCCCCCTGGTGTCCAGCCCCCTCTCCCTCTTATACTGACTGCTGCCCCCCGCATATCCAGCCCCCTCCCCCTTATAATGACTGCTGCCCCCCCCATTCCCCGTGTCCAGCCCCATCCCCTTATACTGACTGCTGCCCCCCTCCTTCCCCGGTGTCCAGCCCCCTCCCCTTATACTGACTACTGCCCCCCCACACCCGGTGTCCAGCCCCCTCCCCTTATACTGACTGCTGCCCCCTCCTTCCCTCTTACAGTATCTGCTGCCCCTTGGTGTCCGGCGCTCCCTCTACCTTTCAGGTTGCGCTGACAGTCCAGGGAGGTGCAGCCGCCGTCCTCGTCTTCCTCCGGGTCCAGGTTGATCTCCTCGCTGATGGTTTCCGGCCCCAGCTTGGCCATGTACATCATACTGATCCTCTTCAGGTTCTTGTTCTCCTTATTTAACTATCAGCAGAGAAAACACAGAAGAAGCCATGAGACAAAGTGCGGCTGTGCGGAGCGCGGGGGGTCAGCGACAACAAAGGGCCCAGTGTGCCCAGGTCGGCTATACTCCGGCGATCTCCCCAATACAAGCCCTATACCCTATGTATGGACTCCAGTGCACGGACCCCCACTGGGACATCACCCCCTCTCAGTGCACGGACCCCCGCCGGGACATCACCCCCCACGAGTGGGAGCCTTGACATTCTCTGCCAGTGACGAGGCTTCGTCCGCCCACGGCCCCGGAGTCAGAGGACACAGTGATCGGCCTGTAGGACGCGCCGGACATCAGGGCTTCAGTCACTGGTGGAGATTGTGCTCAGGGCTCGCTGACTTTCTGCTGCTGTGTCTGAGGCCACAAATTGTCACACGTATATAAATACAGACCTCGCCGCATGGCGTCTGCTGACAGTAACTGATGTGTAAGTGATCCACGGAGAAACCGTCCTGCTTGACTTCACCGAGAATAGGCCCACGACAGGTCCACCATGAGGAGAGCAAATGTGACCACCGAGAATAGGCACACGACTGGTCCACCATGAGGAGAGCAGATGTGACCACCGAGAATAGGCACACGACACGTCCACCATGAGGAGAGCAGATGTGACCACCGAGAATAGGCACACGACTGGTCCACCATGAGGAGAGCAGATGTGACCACCGAGAATAGGCACACGACTGGTCCACCATGAGGAGAGCAGATGTGACCACCGAGAATAGGCCCACGCCAGGTCCACCATGAGGAGAGCAGATGTGACCACCGAGAATAGGCACACGACTGGTCCACCATGAGGAGAGCAGATGTGACCACCGAGAATAGGCCCACGACTGGTCCACCATGAGGAGAGCAGATGTGACCACCGAGAATAGGCACACAACAGGTCCACCATGAGGAGAGCAGATGTGACCACCGAGAATAGGCACACGACTGGTCCACCATGAGGAGAGCAGATGTGACCACTGAGAATAGGCCCACAACAGGTCCACCATGAGGAGAGCAAATGTGACCACCGAGAATAGACCCACGACAGGTCCACCATGA
Organism: Allobates femoralis; assembly: GCA_033576535.1. Lineage (NCBI taxonomy): Eukaryota > Metazoa > Chordata > Amphibia > Anura > Aromobatidae > Allobates > Allobates femoralis. The sequence continues at coordinate 12,468,310 of JARQOC010000006.1, read as the reverse complement.
GGAAAGCAGATGTGACCACCGAGAATAGGCCCACAACTGGTCCACCATGAGGAGAGCAGATGTGACCACCGACAATAGGCACACGACTGGTCCACCATGAGAAGAGCAGATGTGACCACCGAGAATAGGCACACGACAGGTCCATCATGAGGAGAGCAGATGTGACCACCGAGAATAGGCACACGACAGGTCCACTATGAGGAGAGCAGATGTGACCACCGAGAATAGGCACACGACAGGTCCACCATGAGGAGACCAGATGTGACCACCGAGAATAGGCACACGACTGGTCCACCATGAGGAAAGCAGATGTGACCACCGAGAATAGGCACACGACTGGTACATCATGAGGAGAGCAGATGTGACCACCGAGAATAGGCCCACGACTGGTCCACCATGAGGAGAGCAAATGTGACCACCGAGAATAGGCCCACGACTGGTCCACCATGAGGAGAGCAGATGTGACCACTGAGAATAGGCACACAACAGGTCCACCATGAGGAAAGCAGATGTGACCACCGAGAATAGGCACACGACTGGTCCACCATGAGGAGAGCAGATGTGACCACCGAGAATAGGCACACGACTGGTCCACCATGAGAAGAGCAGATGTGACCACTGAGAATAGACCCACGACAGGTCCATCATGAGGAGAGCAGATGTGACCACTGAGAATAGGCACACAACAGGTCCACCATGAGGAAAGCAGATGTGACCACCGAGAATAGGCACACGACTGGTCCATCATGAGGAGAACAGATGTGACCACCGAGAATAGGCACACGACTGGTCCACCATGAGGAGAGCAGATGTGACCACCGAGAATAGGCCCACAACAGGTCCATCATGAGGAGAGCAGATGTGACCACCGAGAATAGGCACACGACTGGTCCACCATGAGGAGAGCAGATGTGACCACCGAGAATAGGCACACGACAGGTCCACCATGAGGAGAGCAGATGTGACCACCGAGAATAGGCACACGACAGGTCCACCATGAGGAGAGCAGATGTGACCACCGAGAATAGGCACACGACAGGTCCACCATGAGGAGAGCAGATGTGACCACGAGAATAGGCACACGACTGGTCCACCATGAGGAGAGCAGATGTGACCACCGAGAATAGGCACACGACTGGTCCACCATGAGGAGAGCAGATGTGACCACCGAGAATAGGCCCACGACTGGTCCACCATGAGGAGAGCAGATGTGACCACCGAGAATAGGCCCACGACTGGTCCACCATGAGGAGAGCAGATGTGACCACTGAGAATAGGCCCACGACTGGTCCATCATGAGGAGAGCAGATGTGACCACTGAGAATAGGCACACAACAGGTCCACCATGAGGAAAGCAGATGTGACCACCGAGAATAGGCACACGACTGGTCCACCATGAGGAGAGCAGATGTGACCACCGAGAATAGGCACACGACTGGTCCACCATGAGAAGAGCAGATGTGACCACTGAGAATAGACCACGACAGGTCCACCATGAGAGCAGATGTGACCACTGAGAATAGGCCCACGACTGGTCCACCATGAGGAGAGCAAATGTGACCACCGAGAATAGACCCACGACAGGTCCATCATGAGGAGAGCAGATGTGACCATGAGAATAGGCACACAACAGGTCCCATGAGGAAAGCAGATGTGACCACCGAGAATAGGCACACGACTGGTCCATCATGAGGAGAGCAGATGTGACCACCGAGAATAGGCCCACAACAGGTCCATCATGAGGAGAGCAGATGTGACCACCGAGAATAGGCACACGACTGGTCCACCATGAGGAGAGCAGATGTGACCACTGAGAATAGGCACACAACAGGTCCACCATGAGGAAAGCAGATGTGACCACCGAGAATAGGCACACGACTGGTCCACCATGAGGAGAGCAGATGTGACCACCGAGAATAGGCACACGACTGGTCCACCATGAGAAGAGCAGATGTGACCACTGAGAATAGACCCACGACAGGTCCATCATGAGGAGAGCAGATGTGACCACTGAGAATAGGCACACAACAGGTCCACCATGAGGAAAGCAGATGTGACCACCGAGAATAGGCACACGATGGTCCATCATGAGGAGAACAGATGTGACCACCGAGAATAGGCACACGACTGGTCCACCATGAGGAGAGCAGATGTGACCACCGAGAATAGGCCACAACAGGTCCATCAGGAGGAGAGCAGATGTGACCACCGAGAATAGGCACACGACTGGTCCACCATGAGGAGAGCAGATGTGACCACCGAGAATAGGCACACGACAGGTCCACCATGAGGAGAGCAGATGTGACCACCGAGAATAGGCACACGACAGGTCCACCATGAGGAGAGCAGATGTGATCACCGAGAATAGGCACACGACAGGTCCACCATGAGGAGAGCAGATGTGACCACCGAGAATAGGCACACGACTGGTCCACCATGAGAAGAGCAGATGTGACCACCGAGAATAGGCCACAACAGGTCCACCATGAGGAGAGCAGATGTGACCACCGAGAATAGGCACACGACAGGTCCACCATGAGGAGAGCAGATGTGACCACCGAGAATAGGCACACGACTGGTCCACCATGAGGAGAGCAGATGTGACCACCGAGAATAGGCACACGACTGGTCCACCATGAGGAGAGCAGATGTGACCACCGAGAATAGGCACACAACAGGTCCACCATGAGGAGAGCAGATGTGACCACCGAGAATAGGCACACGACAGGTCCACCATGAGGAGAGCAGATGTGACCACCGAGAATAGGCACACGACAGGTCCACCATGAGGAGAGCAGATGTGACCACCGAGAATAGGCACACGACAGGTCCACCATGAGGAGAGCAGATGTGACCACCGAGAATAGGCACACGACAGGTCCACCATGAGGAGAGCAGATGTGACCACCGAGAATAGGCACACGACAGGTCCACCATGAGGAGAGCAGATGTGACCACCGAGAATAGGCACACGACAAGTCCACCATGAGGAATGCAGACATGACATGACCAAGAATGAGCATGACAGGTCCCCCACGAAGCGAGCAGATGTGATTTCACTGACAACGGGCACGCCTCAGGTCCACCATGAGGAGAGCAGATGTGACTCCACTCAGAATGGGCACATCTCACGTCCACCATGAGGAGAACAGATGTCAAAACCGAAAATGGGCATGCAACAGGTCCGCCATATGCAGAGCAGATGTGATCACCGAGAATGGACACACGACAGGTCCACCATGAGGAGAGCAGACGTGACCACCGAGAATAGGCCCACGACTGGTCCACCATGAGAAGAGCAGATGTGACCACCGAGAATAGACCCACGACAGGTCCACCATGAGGAGAGCAGACGTGACCACCGAGAATGGGCAGGCGTCAGGTTCCCCATGTGTTGAGCAGAAGGGACCACAAAAATTGGCACGTGACAGGTCTACCATGAGGCGAGCAGACATGACCACCGAGAATGGGATCACAATAGGTCCAAAATGAGATGAGAAGATATGATGACCCAAGAATAGGCACGAAATGGGTCCACCATGAGGCGAGAAGATGTGACCACTGAGAATAAGCACACAACAGGTCCACCATGAGGAGAGAAGAAGATGTGATGACCGGAGAATGGGCAAGCAACAGGTCCACCATGAGGCGAGAAGACATGATGACCTGAGAATGGGCACACGACAGGTACACTGAGTTGAGCAGACGTGACCACAGACAATGAACATGTCATGGGTCCAACATGAGGAGAGCAGACGTGACCACCGAGATTGGGCACACGACAGGTTCACCATTACACCAGATGTGACCACCGAAAATAGGCACATGACAGGTCCAACATGAGGCGAGCAGACGTGACCACCGAGAATAGGCATTCAACAAATCCACCATAAGGCGAGAAGATGTGATGACCCAAGCATGGGCAAGTAAAGGTCCGCCATGAGGCGAGTAGACGTGATCACCGAGAACGAGCACGTGACAGGTCCACTATGAGGCGAGAAGGCGTGACCACCGAGAATAAACACTCGACAGGTCCACCATGAGGAGAGCAGATGTGACCACCAAAACAGAGCACACGACAGGTCCACCATGAAGTGAGCAGACATGACGACCTAGAATGGGAACACCACAGGTCCAACATGATGTGAGCAGACGTGACCACCGAGAATGGGCAGGCGACAGGTCCACCATGAGGTGAGTACACGAGACTCCACCAAGAATGGGCACGACAGGTCCACCATGAGCAGAACAGAAGTGACCACCGAGAATAAGCATACAACAGGTCCACCATAAGGAGAGTAGATGTGACCACCGAGAATGGGTACACGACTGGTCCACCATAAGATGAGCAGATGTGACGACCTGAGAATGGGTACACGACAGGTCCACCATGAAGCGAGCAGATGTGATGACCTGAGAATGGGCATGCGGGAGAGCACTTGACAGGTCCACCAAGAGGCGAGCACTCGACAGGTCCACCAAGAGGCGAGCCCTCGACAGGTCCACCATGAGGAGAGCACTCGACAGGTCCACCAAGAGGCGAGCCCTCGACAGGTCCACCATGAGGAGAGCACTCGACAGGTCCACCAAGAGGCGAGCACTCGACAGGTCCACCAAGAGGCGAGCACTCGACAGGTCCACCAAGAGGCGAGCACTCGACAGGTCCACCAAGAGGCGAGCACTCGACAGGTCCACCAAGAGGCGAGCACTCGACAGGTCCACCAAGAGGCGAGCACTCGACAGGTCCACCATGAGGAGAGCACTCGACAGGTTCACCATGAGGAGAGCACTCGACAGGTCCACCATGAGGAGAGCACTCGACAGGTCCACCATGAGGCGTGAAGATGTGACCACCAAGAATGGGCACTGTACAGATAGGGTCAACACAAAGGGGGAGTAGGGGGGGGGGGGGGGTCAGCAGAATAAAGAGGGAGGGTCTGTAGAATAAAGAGGGGGGGGTCAGCAGGTGGAGGACACCTAGGACAATGAGCATTTCTTGCTGACAGGGGCAGCCGCACTGGTTTTCTTTTGCCCCCATGTTCGGCGTTTTGCCTATTTTCTGCACTTGGAGCCACCGGTGTCAGCTCTACCTGCCGCACAGACTACGGAGGATAACACAGGTGATTTTCTGTGAGATGAATGAAGCCGCAGAGTGAGCAGGACGCTGTGCAGAGCCGGCTGCCTTTGGTCAATGCATCTGTGGATATCCGAGGTGGTGGCACAAGCTCTCGTCCTGCGCTCGGGGCTCAGCGGCGTCAGTCTGCACCTGTACTCGTCTGTTTGGCCTTCCCAGCCGCATCTATAGAAACGCTACTTCCCGGGGTCAAAAGAGGCCGATAATGAGTGCAGATCTCGGGGCTAATGTGCGGGGACATGAGAACGGTGGTTGGAGCTGCTGTGATTTCACAGACCGCAGTGAAATGAAATTCCTCAGAAAATTGCAGTAATCTGAGCGCGACGAAGAGGCCGTGACGTTCTGCACTCCGGCGGAGAGAAATACATGAAAACATCAGCGGTAATGACAACAATAATACGGAGGATGAGGCCGAGAGGACGACGTCCCAGCAATCAGAGGACGATCCCCGCCACACAACCTCCGCCACGTGCCGCCACTTATGAGCCACCACACAATCATTGCCACGAGCCGCCACTGACGAGCCGCCACTGACGAGCCGACACTGACGAGCCGACACTGACGAGCCGACACTGACGAGCCGACACTGACGAGCCGACACTGACGAGCCGACACTGACGAACCGCCACTGACGAGCCGCCACTGACGAGCCGCCACCAGAAGATTCTGTGATGCCAGCGGCTGCTCCGGCGTCTCGGGAGATTGCAGATAATAAGTGGTGAAGAACAATGGCTGGAAGAGCAGAAAATGACTGTGATTTCGGATAGTCATTCACATCTGATTGGCCGCGTCCTGGAGCACATGATCTGCTGTGTCGGGAGGGGGAGAAACACAATCTGCCAGTGTCGGGTGGAGGGCGACACACGTCCTGCCAGTGTTGGGGGCACATGACCTGCCAGTGTCAGGTATCCCCTCTACATCACAGGGCGCAGCCTCCCGGGGCGCGGTATCTTCTTTTTATCGTCTCCACCCCCCCTAGTCTCTCAGATTTGCCACCGTTGCAGGCTAAGCACAATCTGTACCGAAAGAAGGATGGCGGTGACTGCACCCCGAAATCGACACAAGGGAACCCTATAATCTGAAGAGGAGTGATTGCAGACGCCTCTGTGCCGCTAGTAAGACCCCCCTCACTTGAGACCCAGACCTTAAACCCCCGAACCCTGACCCACCCCAGAGCAGCAAATCACACTGACACTGACCACCAGCAGAACCCGCGCAGTTACCTTCGATGCCAGGGCCTCAGCGCTCTCCCGGCACGTCTTCTCAATCTCCAGACTGTTCTGCATAACGCCGACCTCCTCAATAACCAAGTGCGAGACTGCGAGACACAAGAAGAATATTCAAGAACATAGAGACAGTATTATAGTAGTTATATTCTTGTATATAGGGGCAGTATTATAGTAGTCATATTCTTGTATATAGGAGCAGTATTATAGTAGTTATATTCTTGTATATAGGGGCAGTATTATAGTAGTTATATTCTTGTATATAGGGGCAGTATTATAGTAGTTATATTCTTGTATATAGGAGCAGTATTATAGTAGTTATATTCTTGTATATAGGAGCAGTATTATAGTAGTTGTATTCTTGTATATAGGAGCAGTATTATAGTAGATATATTCTTGTATATAGGGGCAGTATTATAGTAGTTATATTCTTGTACATAGGGGTAGTATTATAGTAGTTATATTCTTGTATATAGGAGCAGTATTATAGTAGTTATATTCTGGTATATAGGAGCAGTATTATAGTAGTTATATTCTTGTATATAGGAGCAGTATTATAGTAGTTATATTCTTGTATATAGGAGCAGTATTATAGTAATTATATTCTTGTATATAGGGGGCAGTATTATAGTAGTTATAGTCTTGTATATAGGGGCAGTATTATTGTAGTTATATTCTTGTATATAGGGGCAGTATTATAGTAGTTATATTCTTGTACATAGGGGTAGTATTATAGTAGTTATATTCTTGTATATAGGGGCAGTATTATAGTAGTTATATTCCTGTATATAGGAGCAGTATTATAGTAGTTATATTCTTGTATATAGGGGCAGTATTATAGTAGTTATATTCTGGTATATAGGAGCAGTATTATAGTAGTTATATTCTTGTACATAGGAGCAGTATTATAGTAGTTATATTCTTGTATATAGGAGCAGTATTATAGTAGTTATATTCTTGTATATAGGAGCAGTATTATAGTAGTTATATTCTTGTATATAGGAGCAGTATTATAGTAGTTATATTCTTGTATATAGGAGCAGTATTATAGTAGTTATATTCTTGTATATAGGGGCAGTATTATAGTAGTTATATTCTTGTACATAGGGGCAGTATTATAGTAGTTATATTCTTGTATATAGAGGCAGTATTATAGTAGTTATATTCTTGTATATAGGGGCAGTATTATAGTAGTTATATTCTTGTACATAGGAGCAGTATTATAATAGTTATATTCTTGTACATAGGGACAGTATTATAGTAGTTATATTCTTGTATATAGGGGCAGTATTATAGTAGTTATATTCTTGTATATAGGAGCAGTATTATAGTAGTTATATTCTTGTATATAGGAGCAGTATTATAGTAGTTATATTCTTGTACATAGGGGCAGTATTATAGTAGTTATATTCTTGTATATAGGGGCAGTATTATAGTAGTTATATTCTTGTATATAGGGGGCAGTATTATAGTAGTTATATTCTTGTATATAGGAGCAGTATTATAGTAGTTATATTCTTGTATATAGAGGGCAGTATTATAGTAGTTATATTCTTGTACATAGGGGCAGTATTATAATAGTTATATTCTTGTACATAGGGACAGTATTATAGTAGTTATATTCTTGTATATAGGGGCAGTATTATAGTAGTTATATTCTTGTATATAGGAGCAGTATTATAGTAGTTATATTCTTGTATATAGGAGCAGTATTATAGTAGTTATATTCTTGTACATAGGGGCAGTATTATAGTAGTTATATTCTTGTATATAGGAGCAGTATTATAGTAGTTATAGTCTTGTATATAGGAGCAGTATTATAGTAGTTATATTCCTGTACATAGGGGCAGTATTATAAGCAATCATCGTGTGTGGCCCCCTCCAGAGGTTGCGGCAGGGATGAGGCAGTCGTCGTGTTTTGGGGGAGAGGGACAACGGTGGGATCCATCCAGGGGAAGGAGCTCAGACCTGCGGAGACCCCGGGGTCCTGATACATGAAGGGGATCCAGATGGGAAACCTTCTGCTAAATATTTGTGTTTTTGAAAAAAACAATAGAAACCAAAGAGTGAAAGATCCAGAACAACCGGCCCGACCACAATCCACATATCAGGCACCCGCAGGATTACAGCTGGGGGCTAGTGCGCAAGCTGTCAGCTTTCAGCGCCCCATTATATAAACCATCAATAGCCTGAGGGTGAGGATCCCTTAGTTCCACGGCGGACCCCGCTTCATTAGGATGTCGTGATTTATTACAGGAGTAAAGTCCGGCCATGACCGGTCCCGTGCCCAAAGTGAACGAGCTGAAGGACCCGAGCGATGACCCACAACCTCTCCTCCGCCAATCGCCCGCACTACCTGACATAGTCACTCACCCCCATCAATTGCCCCACCACTCACCTCATCACCTTGCCTCTGACACTCGTCCCACGACCTGCCCCCAACAATTGCTCCCGTCACTCACCTTGCCACTTATCTCCATCAGCTGCTCCAGCCACTCACCCATCGATCACCCCACCACTCGCCCCCATCACTCGCTCTTCCACTCGCCCCCATCACTCGCTCTGCCACTCGCCCCGTCACTCGCTCTGCCACTCACCCATCGATCACCCCACCACTCGCCCCGTCACTCGCTCTGCCACTCGCCCCGTCACTCGCTCTGCCACTCACCCCGTCACTCGCTCTGCCACTCACCCATCGATCACCCCACCACTCGCCTTGTCACTCGTTCTGCCACTCGCTCTGCCACTCACCCCGTCACTCGCTCTGCCACTCACCCATCGATCACCCCACCACTCGCCCCGTCACTCGCTCTGCCACTCGCCCCGTCACTCGCTCTGCCACTCACCCATCGATCACCCCACCACTCGCCCCGTCACTCGTTCTGCCACTCGCTCTGCCACTCGCCCCGTCACTCGCTCTGCCACTCGCCCCGTCACTCGCTCTGCCACTCACCCATCGATCACCCCACCACTCGCCCCGTCACTCGTTCTGCCACTCGCTCTGCCACTCGCTCTGCCACCTCGCCCCGTCACTCGCTCTGCCACTCGCCCCGTCACTCGCTCTGCCACTCGCTCTGCCACTCGCTCTGCCACTCGCCCCGTCACTCGCTCTGCCACTCGCCCCGTCACTCGCTCCTGCCACTCGCCCCGTCACTCGCTCTGCCACTCCGCCCCGTCACTCGCTCTGCCACTCGCCCCGTCACTCGCTCTGCCACTCGCCCCGTCACTCGCTCTGCCACTCGCCCCGTCACTCGCTCTTCCACTCGCCCCGTCACTCGCTCTTCCACTCGCCCCGTCACTCGCTGCTCCACTCGCCCCGTCACTCGCTGCTCCACTCGCCCCGTCACTCGCTGCTCCACTCGCCCCGTCACTCGCTGCTCCACTCGCCCCGTCACTCGCTCTGCCACTCGCCCCGTCACTCGCTCTGCCACTCGCCCCGTCACTCGCTCTGCCACTCGCCCCGTCACTCGCTCTGCCACTCGCCCCGTCACTCGCTCTGCCACAAGCCCCGTCACTCGCTCTGCCACAAGCCCCGTCACTCGCTCTGCACAAGCCCCGTCACTCGCTCTGCCACAAGCCCCGTCACTCGCTCTGCCACAAGCCCCGTCACTCGCTCTGCCACTCGCCCCGTCACTCGCTCTTCCACTCGCCCCGTCACTCGCTCTTCCACTCGCCCCGTCACTCGCTGCTCCACTCGCCCCGTCACTCGCTGCTCCACTCGCCCCGTCACTCGCTGCTCCACTCGCCCCGTCACTCGCTGCTCCACTCGCCCCGTCACTCGCTGTTCCACTCGCCCCTTCACTCGCTACTCCACTCGCCCCCGTCACTCGCTGCTCCACTCGCCCCATCACTCGCTGTTCCACTCGCCCCATCACTCGCTGCTCCACTCGCCCCATCACTCGCTGTTCCACTCGCCCCATCACTCGCTGTTCCACTCGCCCCATCACTCGCTGCTCCACTCGCCCCATCACTCGCTGTTCCACTCGCCCCATCACTCGCTGCTCCACTCGCCCCATCACTCGCTGTTCCACTCGCCCCATCACTCGCTGTTCCACTCGCCCCGTCATTCGCTGCTCCACTCGCCCCGTCACTCGTTGTTCCACTCGCCCCGTCACTCGTTGTTCCACTCGCCCCTTCACTCGCCGTTCCACTCGCCCCATCACTCGTTGTTCCACTCGCCCCATCACTCGTTGTTCCACTCGCCCCATCACTCGTTGTTCCACTCGCCCCATCACTCGTTGTTCCACTCGCCCCATCACTCGTTGTTCCACTCGCCCCGTCACTCGTTGTTCCACTCGCCCCGTCACTCGTTGTTCCACTCGCCCCGTCACTCGCTGTTCCACTCGCCCCGTCACTCGCCGTTCCACTCGCCCCATCACTCGTTGTTCCACTCGCCCCATCACTCGTTGTTCCACTCGCCCCGTCACTCGTTGTTCCACTCGCCCCGTCACTTGCTGTTCCACTCGCCCCGTCACTCGCCGTTCCACTCGCCCCATCACTCGTTGTTCCACTCGCCCCATCACTCGTTGTTCCACTCGCCCCATCACTCGTTGTTCCACTTGCCCTGTCACTTTACTCTTACAGCTGCCCTGTCACTTGCCCCATCACTCGCTGCTCCACTCGCCCCATCACTCACTGTTCCACTCGCCCCATCACTCGCTGCTCCACTCGCCCCGTCACTCGCTGTTCCACTCGCCCCGTCACTCGCTGTTCCACTCGCCCCGTCACTCGCTGCTCCACTCGCCCCATCACTCGCTGCTCCACTCGCCCCATCACTCGCTGCTCCACTCGCCCCATCACTCGCTGTTCCACTCGCCCAGTCACTCGCTGTTCCACTCGCCCCATCACTCGCTGCTCCACTCGCCCCATCACTCGCTGCTCCACTTGCCCCATCACTCGCTGCTCCACTCGCCCCATCACTCGCTGCTCCACTCGCCCCATCACTCGCTGCTCCACTTGCCCCATCACTCGCTGCTCCACTCGCCCCGTCACTCGCTGTTCCACTTGCCCCCATCACTCGCTGCTCCACTTGCCCCATCACTCGCTGCTCCACTTGCCCCATCACTCGCTGCTCCACTCGCCCCGTCACTCGCTGTTCCACTCGCCCCATCAGTCGCTGCTCCACTTGCCCTGTCACTTCACCCTTACAGCTGCCCCTCCACTTGCCCCATCACTCACCCTTCCACCTGCCCCAAGACACCACTCATTTAGGGTTATTAGTCGACCACTGCCCCTGTCCCCTCCGTGCATCCCCGGAGCCGTGCGGTGCTGCCCCCGTCAGCTCTGGCCCCCTCCCCAATCTGGCAGAGCGCGCGGCCGAGCACAATCCACTTATCTAATTAGCGGTTACAGCGAAAGCAAAACCGGGGGACCGGACTGTGTGATTACAGAAGTGTCACCTCCGAGGGGCGGCTAATTACAAGGCCGGGAGCGCAGCACCGCGCGCATCATCAGCAGGAGCGCAGCGCTGGCCGTGACGGGCGCCCACACAGCGGCGGTGGCCACTCAGCAACACCCTCCCCCGCACCAAATAACACGTTAAGTGTAATTACTGGTAGACTGTAAATAAACAGCGGTGGAGAGAGATCGGCGGCGCGGCGAGACGCGGCTGACACCTCGGGAAGTGGCAGCCGTAATTGAGAGTTCCTTTCACTCGTCAAGATCGTTTCGACTGCATTTCTCAAAGGCGTCATTATGAGCGAGCGGACGAGCGGCATAATGGTATCAGCGCCGCTGACAGAGCGCCGAATTAAAGCGGATCGACGGTGGCGGCTTGATGAGCGCTGCAGATGCCGCGCTCGTTTCATCATTACACGTAAATAGCCGTGTTTTCATCAACCTCGCCGGCTCCAATTGAAAAGAAATGATTGTCTGCTGAAAGCCCCCCGGCCCCCTCTCCGTCCAGCCGCACTCAATACAAGCAATTTCCACAACGCTGTGAAATCAAGCAATAAGACGACAAAATGCAGCTGCTCGGCGCGCAGGATCCCGCACAAAGCGCGGCTGCACCCGCGGACGGGGCTCATTCACACACACAAAGGCCGCCGCGGCTATTTATCCGGATAATAGCCTTTCACACTCCGCAAACAGGGACTACCATTTCCTCCGCGTATCCGAGACGTCACGACACGATACCTCGAAATCAAGAGGCGCGGCTGACAAAAGGATGAAGAGCCGCAGCAGCACCGCCACAGAGCTCCAGGTACTCGCAGCACCGAGGAGCATTATCCTACACAAAGCGCCAGGTGGAGAGGACGACATGATTCCCATAACACTGGAGGAGCGCTCGCCACTCACCATTGTCACCGCACACAACGAGACTGCACCGAGCCGACAACGAGAGGCGACCGGGGAGGGAAGGGGCCCCGATGACAAGCGGCAACCCCAGAGGTGCGAGGAACCCAACAACGAGCGGCAACCATGGAGTTGAGAAGACTCCAACAAAGAGTGGCGACCCCAAAGAAGACAAGGACCATGACGACGTGCGGCCATCCCGGAGGGGGAGAGGTCTCCGACGACATGCGGCCATCCCGGAAGGGGAGAGGTCTGCGACAACAAGCAGCCATCCCGGAGGGAAAGAGGTCTTCGACAACAAGCAGCCATCCCGGAAGGGGAGAGGTCTGCGACAACAAGCAGCCATCCCGGAGGGGGAGAGGTCTTCGACAACAAGCAGCCATCCCGGAGGGGGAGAGGTCTTCGACAACAAGCAGCCATCCCGGAGGGGGAGAGGTCTTCGACAACAAGCAGCCATCCCGGAGGGGGAGAGGTCTTCGACGACATGCGGCCATCCCGGAGGGAGAGAGGTCTTCGACAACAAGCGGCCATCCCGGAGGGAAAGAGGTCTTCAACAACAAGCGCCCATCCCGGAGGGAAAGAGGTCTTCGACAACAAGCAGCCATCCCGGAAGGGGAGAGGTCTGCGACAAAAAGCAGCCATCCCGGAGGGAGAGAGGTCTTCGACAACAAGCGGCCATCCCGGAGGGAAAGAGGTCTTCGACAACAAGCAGCCATCCCCGAGGGGGAGAGGTCTTCGACAACAAGCAGCCATCCCGGAGGGGGAGAGGTCTTCGACAACAAGCGCCCATCCCGGAGGGGGAGAGGTCTTCGACAACAAGCAGCCATCCCGGAGGGGGAGAGGTCTTCGACAACAAGCAGCCATCCCGGAGGGGGAGAGGTCTTCGACAACAAGCAGCCATCCCGGAGGGGGAGAGGTCTTCGACAACAAGCAGCCATCCCGGAGGGGGAGAGGTCTTCGACGACATGCGGCCATCCCGGAGGGAGAGAGGTCTTCGACAACAAGCGGCCATCCCGGAGGGAAAGAGGTCTTCGACAACAAGCGCCCATCCCGGAGGGAAAGAGGTCTTCGACAACAAGCAGCCATCCCGGAGGGGGAGAGGTCTTCGACAACAAGCGCCCATCCCGGAGGGAAAGAGGTCTTCGACAACAAGCAACCATCCCGGAGGGGGAGAGGTCATCGACAACAAGCAGCCATCCCCGAGGGGGAGAGGTCTTCGACAACAAGCAGCCATCCCCGAGGGGGAGAGGTCTTCGACAACAAGCAGCCATCCCCGAGGGGGAGAGGTCTTCGACAACAAGCAGCCATCCCCGAGGGGGAGAGGTCTTCGACAACAAGCAGCCATCCCCGAGGGGAGAGAGGTCTTCGACAACAAGCAGCCATCCCCGAGGGGGAGAGGTCTTCGACAACAAGCAGCCATCCCCGAGGGGGAGAGGAGCCTGGCAACGAGCAGAGATCCTGAACGAAAGAGGAACCCAACTATGACAAACAACGAGCAGCAATCCCCGAGGAAGAGGACTCCTACGACTAGCAATCCCAGTGGGGAGCGGTTTCCGACAATGAACAGCCATCCAGGTAAGGAGATGTCCCCAACAAGTGCCGAATGAGCAGCGATCCCGGAGAAGACTGACAATGGGCGGCGATCCCTGAGGAGAGAGGACTCCGAGGACGACAGACAATGAGCAGCGAACCCAAAGTGGAGAGGACAACACGGATCACAGGAACTCCACCCGGAGCCGGCAGGAAACAATGCAGTGGGCCCCCGGGAGATCCGAGCGACCACAGAGCAGCAGAATGGAGACATAATAACAGAGAGAATAAAATACCGCAAACAGCCGACCCCAGGACAGGTGACAGAACTGACACCGAGACAGAGAACAGCGCCACCAACACCGGGAAAGGCAACAGTGGAACAGAACCCATAGAGACAGGCGACAGCGGCACCGACACCGGGAAAGGCAACAGCGGAACAGAACCCATAGAGACAGGCGACAGCGGCACCGACACCGGGAAAGGCAACAGTGGAACAGAACCCATAGAGACAGGCGACAGCGGCACCGACACCGGGAAAGGCATCAGTGGAACAGAACCCATAGAGACAGGCGACAGCGGCACCGACACCGGGAAAGGCAACAGTGGAACAGAACCCATAGAGACAGGCGACAGCGGCACCGACACCGGGAAAGGCAACAGCGGAACAGAACCCATAGAGACAGGCGACAGCGGCACCGACACCGGGAAAGGCAACAGTGGAACAGAACCCATAGAGACAGGCGACAGCGGCACCGACACCGGGAAAGGCAACAGTGGAACAGAACCCATAGAGACAGGCGACAGCGGCACCGACACCGGGAAAGGCAACAGTGGAACAGAACCCATAGAGACAGACGACAGCGGCACCGACACCGGGAAAGGCAA
The DNA here is from genome assembly GCA_033576535.1 of Allobates femoralis. Lineage (NCBI taxonomy): Eukaryota > Metazoa > Chordata > Amphibia > Anura > Aromobatidae > Allobates > Allobates femoralis. The sequence goes on along the minus strand of JARQOC010000006.1, from coordinate 12,453,238 downwards.
CAGTGGAACAGAACCCATAGAGACAGACGACAGCGGCACCGACACCGGGAATAGAGACAGGCGACAGCGGCACCGACACCGGGAGAGGCATCAGTGGAACAGAACCCATAGAGACAGGCGACAGCGGCACCGACACCGGGAAAGGCAACAGTGGAACAGAACCCATAGAGACAGACGACAGCGGCACCGACACCGGGAAAGGCAACAGTGGAACAGAACCCATAGAGACAGGCGACAGCGGCACCGACACCGGGAAAGGCAACAGCGGAACAGAACCCATAGAGACAGGCGACAGCGGCACCGACACCGGGAAAGGCAACAGCGGAACAGAACCCATAGAGACAGGCGACAGCGGCACCGACACCGGGAAAGGCATCAGTGGAACAGAACCCATAGAGACAGGCGACAGCGGCACCGACACCGGGAATAGAGACAGGCGACACCGACACCGGGAATAGAGACAGGCGACAGCAACACCGACACCGGGAAAGGCAACAGTGGAACAGAACCCATAGAGACAGGCGACAGCGGCACCGACACCGGGAAGGACAACAGTGGAACAGAACCCATAGAGACAGGCGACAGCGGCACCGACACCGGGAAAGGCATCAGTGGAACAGAACCCATAGAGACAGGCGACAGCGGCACCGACACCGGGAAAGGCAACAGTGGAACAGAACCCATAGAGACAGGCGACAGCGGCACCGACACCGGGAAAGGCAACAGTGGAACAGAACCCATAGAGACAGGCGACAGCAGCACCGACATCGGGAGAGGCAACAGTGGAACAGAACCCATAGAGACAGACGACAGCGGCACCGACACCGGGAATATAGACAGGCGACAGCGGCACCGACACCGGGAGAGGCAACAGTGGAACAGAACCCATAGAGACAGGCGACAGCGGCACCGACACCGGGAAAGGCAACAGTGGAACAGAACCCATAGAGACAGGCGACAGCGGCACCGACACCGGGAAAGGCAACAGTGGAACAGAACCCATAGAGACAGGCGACAGCGGCACCGACACCGGGAAAGGCAACAGCGGAACAGAACCCATAGAGACAGGCGACAGCGGCACCGACACCGGGAATAGAGACAGGCGACACCGACACCGGGAATAGAGACAGGCGACAGCAACACCGACACCGGGAAAGGCAACAGTGGAACAGAACCCATAGAGACAGGCGACAGCGGCACCGACACCGGGAAGGACAACAGTGGAACAGAACCCATAGAGACAGGCGACAGCGGCACCGATACCGGGAAAGGCAACAGTGGCACACAACAGATTACAGGAAAGGTGATAGCGGCCCAGAACCCACAACAAAGTGCCGCTCCTCTCGTACCACACCCACATCGTGCAGCTCTCCTCTCGTGCCACGCCCGCATCATGCCGCTCTCCTCTCGTGCCACGCCCACATCATGCCACGCCCGCATCATGCCATGCCCGCATCATGCCGCACTCCTCTCGTGCCACGCCCGCATCATGCCGCTTCTCTCGTGCCACGCCCGCATCATGCCGCTCTCCTCTCGTACCACGCCCGCATCATGCCGCTCTCCTCTCGTACCACGCCCGCATCATGCCGCTCTCCTCTCGTACCACGCCAGCATCATGCCGCTCTCCTCTCGTACCACGCCAGCATCATGCCGCTCCTCTCGTACCACGCCCGCATCATGTCATCATGCCGCTCTCCTCTCGTGCCACGCCCGCATCACGCCATCCTCCTCTCGTGCCACGCCCACATCATGCCGCTCCCCTCTCGTACCACGCCCGCATCATGCCGCTCCCCTCTCGTACCACGCCTGCATCATGGAGCTCCCATCTGTACCACGCCCGCATCATGCCGCTCCTCTCAAGCCACGCCCGCATCATGCCGCTCTGCTCTCCTACCACGCCTGCATGATGCCGCTCTCCTCTCGTACCAAGCCCGCATCATGCCGCTCCTCTCGTACCACGCCAGCATCATGCCGCTCTCCTCTCGTACCACACCCGCATCACGCCACTCTCCTCTCGTGCCACGCCCGCATCATGCCGCTCTCCTCTCGTACCACGCCCGCATCATGCCGCTCTCCTCTCGTACCACGCCAGCATCATGCCGCTCTCCTCTCGTATACGCCCGCATCATGCCGCTCTCCTCTCGTACCACGCCCGCATCATGCTGCTCTCCTCTCGTACCACGCCCGCATCATGCCGCTCTCCTCTCGTACCACGCCAGCATCATGCCGCTCTCCTCTCGTACGACGCCCACATCATGCCGCTCCTCTCGTACCACGCCCGCATCATGTCATCATGCCGCTCTCCTCTCGTACCACGCCCGCATCACGCCATCCTCCTCTCGTGCCACGCCCGCATCACGCCATCCTCCTCTCGTGCCACGCCCACATCATGCCGCTCCCCTCTCGTACCACGCCTGCATCATGGAGCTCCCCTCTCGTACCACGCCCGCATCATGCCGCTCCTCTCAAGCCACGCCCGCATCATGCCGCTCTGCTCTCCTACCACGCCCGCATCATGCCGCTCCTCTCGTACCACGCCCGCATCATGCCGCTCCTCTCGTACCACGCCCGCATCATGCCGCTCTCCTCTCGTACCACGCCCGCATCACGCCACTCTCCTCTCGTGCCACGCCCGCATCATGCCGCTCTCCTCTCGTACCACGCCCGCATCATGCCGCTCTCCTCTCGTACCACGCCAGCATCATGCCGCTCTCCTCTCGTACTACGCCCACATCATGCCGCTCTCCTCTCGTACCACGCCCGCATCATGCCGCTCTCCTCTCGTACCACGCCCGAAACATGCCGCTCTCCTCTCGTACCGCGCCAGCATCATGCCGCTCTCCTCTCGTACCACGCCCACATCATGCCGCTCCTCTCGTACCACGCCCGCATCATGTCATCATGCCGCTCTCCTCTCGTACCACGCCCGCATCACGCCATCCTCCTCTCGTGCCACGCCCACATCACGCAATCCTCCTCTCATGCCACGCCCACATCATGCCGCTCCCCTCTCGTACCACGCCTGCATCATGGAGCTCCCCTCTCGTACCACGCCAGCATCATGCCGCTCCTCTCAAGCCACGCCCGCATCATGCAGCTCTGCTCTCCTACCACGCCTGCATGATGCCGCTCTCCTCTCGTACCACGCCCGCATCATGCCGCTCCTCTCGTACCACGCCCGCATCATGCCGCTCCTCTCGTACCACGCCAGCATCATGGCACTCTCCTCTCGTGCCACGCCCGCATCATGCCGCTCTCCTCTCGTACCACGCCCGCATCATGCCACTCTCCTCTCGTGCCACGCCCGCATCATGCCGCTATCCTCTCGTACCACGCCCGTATCATGACGCTCTCCTCTCGTGCCACGCCCGCATCATGCCGCTCCTCTCGTACCACGCCAGCATCATGACGCTCTCCTCTCGTACCACGCCCGCATCATGCCGCTCTCCTCTCGTACCACGCCTGCATCACGCCACCCTCCCCTCGTGCCACGCCCGCATCATGCCACTCCCCTCTCGTACCACGCCTGCATCATGGAGCTCCCCTCTCGTACCACGCCCGCATCATGCCGCTCTGCTCTCCTACCACACCTGCATGATGCCGCTCTCCTCTCGTACCACGCTTACATCATGCCGCTCCTCTCGTAGCACGCCAGCATCATACCGCTCTCCTCTCGTACCACGCCCGCATCATGCCGCTCTCCTCTCGTGCCACGCCCGCATCATGCCGCTCCTCTCGTACCACGCCCGCATCATGCCGCTCCTCTCGTACCACGCCCGCATCATGCCGCTCCTCTCGTACCACGCCCGCATCATGCCGCTCTCCTCTCGTACCACGCCCGCATCATGCCGCTCCTCTCGTACCATGCCAGCATCATGCCGCTCTCCTCTCGTACTACGCCAGCATCATGCCGCTCTCCTCTCGTACCACGCCTGCATCATGTCATCATGCCGCTCTCCTCTCGTACCACGCCCGCATCACGCCATCCTCCTCTCGTACCACGCCCGCATCATGCCGCTCTCCTCTCGTACCACGCCCGCATCATGCCGCTCTCCTCTCGTACCACGCCCGCACCATGCCGCTCTCCTCTCGTACCACGCCCGCATCATGCCTCTCCCCTCTCGTACCACGCCCGCATCATGCCGCTCTGCTCTCCTACCACGCCTGCATGATGCCGCTCTCCTCTCGTGCCACGCCCGCATCATGCCGCTCCTCTCATACCACGCCCGCATCATGCCGCTCCTCTCATACCACGCCCGCATCATGCCGCTCCTCTCGTACCACGCCCGCATCATGCCGCTCCTCTCGTACCACGCCCGCATCATGCCGCTCCTCTCGTACCACGCCCGCATCATGCCGCTCCTCTCGTACCACGCCCGCATCATGCCGCTCTCCTCTCGTATCACGCCCGCATCATGCCGCTCTCTTCTAGTACCACGCCCGCATCATGCCGCTCCTCTCGACTCTAGCCCCTCCCCCGCACATCATTCACTTACTTTGACTGAATTCCTCCAGTTTTCGGAAGGCCTCATCTCGTTCCTGTCTGACCTTGTCAAACTGAAAAAAAAAAGGTTAATTATGATGTGAAAGAAAAAGGTGAAGAAGAGAAGCAGAAGGATAAATAGACACGGCGAGGCCACGGAGCGCACAGCAGCCAATCAGAGCCCACAACCACAGACGAAAACAGTCAGACCCTCGCTGTCTCCCTGGCGCCCCCCAGTGTTAGCCCGTCGCTGTCCCCCCGGCGCCCCCCAGTGTTAGCCCCTCGCTGTCTCCCTGGCGCCCCCCAGTGTTAGCCCGTCGCTGTCTCCCTGGCGCCCCCCCAGTGTTAGCCCGTCGCTGTCTCCCTGGCGCCCCCCCAGTGTTAGCCCGTCGCTGTCTCCCTGGCGCCCCCCAGTGTTAGCCCGTCGCTGTCTCCCTGGCGCCCCCCAGTGTTAGCCCGTCGCTGTCTCCCTGGCGCCCCCCAGTGTTAGCCCGTCGCTGTCTCCCTGGCGCCCCCCAGTGTTAGCCCGTCGCTGTCTCCCTGGCGCCCCCCAGTGTTAGCCCGTCGCTGTCTCCCTGGCGCACCCCAGTGTTAGCCCGTCGCTGTCTCCCTGGCGCACCCCAGTGTTAGCCCGTCGCTGTCTCCCTGGCGCACCCCAGTGTTAGCCCGTCGCTGTCTCCCTGGCGCCCCCCAGTGTTAGCCCGTCGCTGTGTGCAAAATCTGCTCGCTGACCCGACCCTCGCCCCCACCGAGCCCCGCCAATCCTCACCTCATCTTTCGTCTTCTCGTTCTCATTCTTGAGTTCTTCATATTTCTCGATGGCTAAAAAAAAGAGAAATCAAACAGAATCACAAAACCAGAGAGACCCCAATATCACATAGAGAAGAACTGACTGACTGCAGACAGGAGGACAGTCCTGACCCTACAGCCAACTTCACCTAATAATGGCTGATAACAGGGAGTAATAGACTGTAGTCACCTGTCCTACAGTCTCCTCCTCCAGTAATGGCTGATAACAGGGAGTAATAGATTGTAGTCACCTGTCCTACAGTCTCCTCCTCCAGTAATGGCTGATAACAGGGAGTAATAGATTGTAGTCACCTGTCCTACAGTCTCCTCCCCAGTAATGGCTGATAACAGGGAGTAATAGATTGTAGTCACCTGTCCTACAGTCTCCTCCTCCAGTAATGGCTGATAACAGGGAGTAATAGATTGTAGCCTCCTCCAGTAATGGCTGATAACAGGGAGTAATAGATTGTAGTCACCTGTCCTACAGTCTCCTCCTCCAGTAATGGCTGATAACAGGGAGTAATAGATTGTAGTCACCTGTCCTACAGTCTCCTCCTCCAGTAATGGCTGATAACAGGGAGTAATAGATTGTAGTCACCTGTCCTACAGTCTCCTCCCCCAGTAATGGCTGATAACAGGGAGTAATAGATTGTAGTCACCTGTCCTACAGTCTCCTCCTCCAGTAATGGCTGATAACAGGGAGTAATAGATTGTAGTCACCTGTCCTACAGTCTCCTCCTCCAGTAATGGCTGATAACAGGGAGTAATAGATTGTAGTCACCTGTCCTACAGTCTCTTCCCCAGTAATGGCTGATAACAGGGAGTAATAGATTGTAGTCACCTGTCCTACAGACTCCTCCTCCCCCAGTAATGGCTGATAACAGGGAGTAATAGATTGTAGTCACCTGTCCTACAGTCTCCTCCTCCAGTAATGGCTGATAACAGGGAGTAATAGATTGTAGTCACCTGTCCTACAGTCTCCTCCTCAGTAATGGCTGATAACAGGGAGTAATAGATTGTAGTCACCTGTCCTACAGTCTCCTCCTCCAGTAATGGCTGATAACAGAGAGTAATAGATTGTAGTCACCTGTCCTACAGTCTCCTCCTCCTCCAGTAATGGCTGATAACAGGGAGTAATAGATTGTAGTCACCTGTCCTACAGTCTCCTCCTCCAGTAATGGCTGATAACAGGGAGTAATAGATTGTAGTCACCTGTCCTACAATCTCCTCCTCCAGTAATGGCTGATAACAGGGAGTAATAGATTGTAGTCACCTGTCCTAGTCTCCTCCCCCAGCAATGGCTGATAACAGGGAGTAATAGATTGTAGTCACCTGTCCTACAGTCTCCTCCCCCAGGTGGCTGATAACAGGCAGCAGTAGCAGCTGAGCTCCGTCTCCCCCCAGGTGGCTGATAACAGAGAGCAGTAGAAGCTGAGCTCCCTCCCCCAGGTGGCTGATAACAGGCAGCAGTAGCAGCTGAGCTGGAGCTCCCCCCAGGTGGCTGATAACAGGGAGCAGTAGCAGCTGAGCTCCCTCTCCCCAGGTGGCTGATAACAGGGAGCAGTAGCAGCTGAGCTCCCTCCCCCCAGGTGGCTGATAACAGAGAGCAGTAGCAGCTGGGATCCATCTCCCCCTAGGAGGCTGATAACAGAGAGCAGTAGCAGCTGAGCTCCGTCCCCCAGGTGGCTGATAACAGGCAGCAGTAGCAGCTGAGCTGGAGCTCCCCCCAGGTGGCTGATAACAGGGAGCAGTAGCAGCTGAGCTGGAGCTCCCCCCAGGTGGCTGATAACAGGGAGCAGTGGCAGCTGAGCTGGAGGTCCCCCAGGTGGCTGATAACAGGGAGCAGTAGCAGCTGAGCTCTGTCTCCCCCCAGGTGGCTGATAACAGGGAGCAGTAGCAGCTGAGCTCCTTCCCCCCAGGTGGCTGATAACAGGGAGCAGTAGCAGCTGAGCTCCCTCCCCCCAGGTGGCTGATAACAGGGAGCAGTAGCAGCTGAGCTCCCTCCCCCCAGGTGGCTGATAACAGGAGAGGCAGCTGAGCACTCCCGGTATACAGACATAGCATGAGCTCAATCTCCCCCCAGGTGGCTGATAACAGGGAGCAGTAGCAGCTGAGCTCCGTCTCCCCCAGGGGCTGATAACAGAGCAGTAGCAGCTGAGCTCAGTCTCCCCCCAGGTGGCTGATAACAGGGAGCAGTAGCAGCTGAGCTGGAGCTCCCCCCAGGGGCTGATAACAGGGAGCAGTGCAGCTGAGCTGAGCTCCCCCAGGTGGCTGATAACAGGGAGCAGTAGCAGCTGAGCTCGTCTCCCCCAGGTGGCTGATAACAGGGAGCAGTAGCAGCTGACGGAGCTCCCCCCAGGTGTTGATAACAGGGAGCAGTAGCAGCTGAGCTCCCTCCCCAGGTGGTTGATAACAGGGAGCAGTAGCAGCTGAGCTCCCTCCCCCCAGGTGGCTGATAACAGGGAGCAGTAGCAGCTGAGCTGCTCCCCAGTGGCAATAACAGGAGCAGTAGCAGCTGAGCTCCCTCCCCAGGTGGCTGATAACAGGGAGCAGTAGCAGCTGAGCTCCGTCTCCCCCCAGGTGGCTGATAACAGGGAGCAGTAGCAGCTGAGCTCCCTCCCCCAGGTGGCTGATAACAGGCAGCAGTAGCAGCTGAGCTCCCTCCCACCAGGTGGCTGATAACAGGGAGCAGTAGCAGCTGAGCTCTCTCCCACCAAATGGCTGATAACGGGGAGCAGTAGCAGCTAAGCTGGAGCTCCCCCCAGGTGGCTGATAACAGGGAGCAATAGCAGCTGAGCTCCCTCCCCCCAGGTGGCTGATAATAGGGAGCAGTAGCAGCTGAGCTCCCTCAACCCAGGTGGCTCATAACAGGGAGCAGTAGCAGCTGAGCTGGAGCTCCCCCCAGGTGGCTGATAACAGAGAGCAGTAGCAGCTGAGCTCCCTCCCCCAGGTGGCTGATAACAGGGAGCAGTAGCAGCTGAGCTCCCTCCCCCCAGGTGGCTGATAACAGGGAGCAGTAGCAGCTGAGCTCCGTCTCCCCCCAGGTAGCTGATAACAGAGAGCAGTAGCAGCTGAGCTCCGTCTCCCCCCAGGTGGCTGATAACAGGAGCAGTAGCAGCTGAGCTCCCTCCCACCAAGTGGCTGATAACAGGGAGCAGTAGCAGCTGAGCTCCCTCCCCCCAGGTGGCTGATAACAGGCAGCAGTAGCAGCTGAGCTCCGTCTCCCCCCAGGTGGCTGATAACAGGGAGCAGTAGCGGCTGAGCTCCCTCCCACCAGGTGGCTGATAACAGGCAGCAGTAGCAGCTGAGCTCCCTCCCACCAGGTGGCTGATAACAGGGAGCAGTAGCAGCTGAGCTCCGTCTCCCCCCAGGTGGCTGATAACAGGGAGCAGTAGCAGCTGAGCTCCCTCCCTCCAGGTGGCTGATAACAGGGAGCAGTAGCAGCTGAGCTCTGTCTCTCCGCAGGTGGCTGATAACAGGAAGCAGTAGCAGCTGAGCTCCCTCCCCCCAGGTGGCTGATAACAGGGAGCAGTAGCGGCTGAGCTCCCTCCCCCCAGGTGGTTGATAACAGGAAGCAGTAGCAGCTGAGCTCCGGAACCCCTCAGGTGGCTGATAACAGGGAGCAGTAGCAGCTGAGCTCCGTCTCCCCCCAGGTGGCTGATAACAGGGAGCAGTAGCGGCTGAGCTCCCTCCCCCAGGTGGCTGATAACAGGCATCAGTAGCAGCTGAGCTCCCTCCCACCAGGTGGCTGATAATAGGAGCAGTAGCAGCTGAGCTCCCTCAACCCAGGTGGCTCATAACAGGGAGCAGTAGCAGCGGCTGAGCTCCCCCCAGGTGGCTGATAACAGAGAGCAGTAGCAGCTGAGCTCCCTCCCCCAGGTGGCTGATAACAGGAGCAGTAGCAGCTGAGCTCCCTCCCCTAGGTGGCTGATAACAGGAGCAGTAGCAGCTGAGCTCCCTCAACCCAGGTGGCTCATAACAGGGAGCAGTAGCAGCTGAGGAGCTCCCCCCAGGTGGCTGATAACAGAGAGCAGTAGCAGCTGAGCTCCCTCCCCAGGTGGCTGATAACAGGGAGCAGTAGCAGCTGAGCTCCCTCCCCCTAGGTGGCTGATAACAGGGAGCAGTAGCAGCTGAGCTCCGTCTCCCCCAGGTGCTGATAACAGAGAGCAGTAGCAGCTGAGCTCCCTCCCCCCAGGTGGCTGATAACAGGCAGCAGAGCAGCTGAGCTCCGTCTCCCCCAGGTGGCTGATAACAGGGAGCAGTAGCGGCTGAGCTCCCTCCCCCAGGTGGCTGTTAACAGGCAGCAGTAGCAGCTGAGCTCCCTCCCACCAGGTGGCTGATAATAGGGAGCAGTAGCAGCTGAGCTCCCTCAACCCAGGTGGCTGATAACAGGGAGCAGTAGCAGCTGAGCTCCCTCCCCCAGGTGGCTGATAACAGGGAGCAGTAGCAGCTGAGCTCCGTCTCCCCCCAGGTAGCTGATAACAGAGAGCAGTAGCAGCTGAGCTCCCTCCCCCTAGGTGGCTGATAACAGGCAGCAGTAGCAGCTGAGCTCCGTCTCCCCCCAAGTGGCTGATAACAGGGAGCAGTAGCGGCTGAGCTCCCTCCCCCCAGGTGGCTGATAACAGGGAGCAGTAGCAGCTGAGCTCCGTCTCCCCCCAGGTAGCTGATAACAGAGAGCAGTAGCAGCTGAGCTCCCTCCCCCTAGGTGGCTGATAACAGGCAGCAGTAGCAGCTGAGCTCCGTCTCCCCCCAGGTGGCTGATAACAGGGAGCAGTAGCAGCTGAGCTCCCTCCCTTCAGGTGGCTGATAACAGGGAGCAGTAGCGGCTGAGCTCCCTCCCCCCCAGGTGGCTAACAGAGAGCAGTAGCGGCTGAGCTCCCTCCCCCAGGTGGCTGATAACAGGGAGCAGTAGCGGCTGAGCTCCCTCCCCCCAGGTGGCTGATAACAGGGAGCAGTAGCAGCTGAGCTCCCTCCCTTCAGGTGGCTGATAACAGGGAGCAGTAGCAGCTGAGCTCCCTCCCTTCAGGTGGCTGATAACAGGGAGCAGTAGCGGCTGAGCTCCCTCCCCCCCAGGTGGCTAACAGAGAGCAGTAGCAGCTGAGCTCCGGATCCCCTCAGGTGGCTGATAACAAAGAGCAGCAGCAGCTGAGCTCCCTCCCCCAGGTGGCTAATAACAGGGAAAAGTAGCAGCTGAGCTCCCTCCCCCCAGGTGGCTGATAACAGGGAGCAGTAGCAGCTGAGCTCCCTCCCCCCCAGGTGGCTGATAACAGGGAGCAGTAGCAGCTGAGCTCCGTCTCCCCCCAGGTGGCTGATAACAGGGAGCAGCAGTGTGGGGGTGAGGCGGGTTGCTATGGTAACTCTGAGGGGCGGAGGCTCTGTCCGGTCACTGACACCGGAGCACAGGGCGGAGCTGTCACCGGCAGATGAGGCCTCGCCCCTCCCGGGGCCCCCCGCCGCTCCCCGCTCTCACCTTGCTCCTTCAGACCGGACAGAAGCCGCAAATCCCGGGAATCTTCATCCTCCTCATCCGAGCGAAGCATGGTGACACCGGGAGGAAGAGACCGGAAGTGGAGGGCGAGGGCGGGGCTACTGTCACCTGCACGTCACTCACTCCAGAGCCCCGCCCCCAACAGGTAACAACATCCCCCAGAGCCGCAATCACTGTACATCACTAATACCTCCTGTATTATACTCCAGAGCTGCACTCACTATTCTGCTGGTGCAGTCACTGTGTACATACATTACATTACTGATCCTGAGTTACCTCCTGTATTATACTCCAGAGCTGCACTCACTATTCTGCTGGTGGAGTCACTGTGTACATACATTACATTACTGATCCTGAGTTACCTCCTGTATTATACTCCAGAGCTGCACTCACTATTCTGCTGGTGCAGTCACTGTGTAACATACATTACATTACTATCCTGAGTTACCTCCTGTATTATCCTCCAGAGCTGCACTCACTATTCTGCTGGTGCAGTCACTGTTACAATACATTACTGATCCTGAGTTACCTCCTGTATTACTCCAGAGCCACTCACTATTCTGCTGGTGCAGTCCTGTGTGCATACATTACATTACTGATGTTACCTCCTGTATTTATACTCCAGAGCTGCACTCACTATTCTGCTGGTGCCCCCTGTGTACATACATTCATTACTATCCTGAGTTACCTCCTGTATTATACTCAGAGCTGCTATCATATTCTGTGGTGGCAGTTCTGTGTACTTAACATTACATTACTGATCCTGATTACCTCCTGTATTATGCCAGCTGCACTAATTCTGCTGGTGCAATCACTGTGTACATACATCTGACTGTCCTGAGTTACCTCCTGATACACTCCGAGGTGCACTCACTATTCTGTCAGTCCTTGTAAACTTACATTATGATCTGAGTTCTCTTTACTCCAGAGCCATCATTGCTGGTGCATACTGTTACATACATTACTGATCCTGAGTTACTCTTATATATCAGAGTACATTACATTACTGACCTGAGTTACCTCCTGTTTATACTCAGAGCTGCACTCACTATTCTGCTGGTGCAGTCACTGTGTACATACATTACATTACTGATCCTGAGTTACCTCCTGTATTATCTCCAGAGCTGCACTCACTATTCTGCTGGTGCAGTCACTGTGTATACATTACATTACTGATCCTGAGTTACCTCCTGTATTATACTCCAAGCTGCACTCACTATTCTGCTGGTGCAGTCACTGTGTAATACATTACATTCTGACCTGAGTTACCTCCTGTATTATCCTCCAGAGCTGCACTCACTATTCTGTGGTGCAGTCACTGTGTAACATTACTTACTGATCCTGAGTACCTCCTGTATTATCCAGACTGCACTCACTATTCTGCTGTGCAGTCACTGTGTCATACATTACATTATGACCTGAGTTACCTCCTGTATTATCTCAGAGCTGCATCACTATTCTGCTGGTGCAGTCACTGTGTACATACATTACATTACTGATCCTGAGTTACCCTCCTGTATTATACTCAGGCTGCACTCACTATTCTGCTGGTGCAGTCACTGACATACATTACTTACGATCCTGGTTACTCCTGTATTATCTCCAGACTGACTCCTATTGTGTGCATCACTGTGTACATACTTACTGATCCTGGTTACTCCTTATTCCTCCAGAGCTGACCACTATTTGCTGGTGCATACTGTTACATACATTACTGATCCTGAGTTACCTCTGTATTATACTCCAGAGCTGCCTCACTATTCTGCTGGTGCAGTCATGTGTACATACATACATTACTGATCTGAGTTACCTCCTGTTTATCCCGAGCTACTCACTATTCTGCTGTGCAGTCACTGTGTACATACATTACATACTGATCTGAGTACCTCCTGTATTATACCCAGGCGCACACTATTCTGCTGGTGCAGTACTGTGTACATACTTAATTACGATCCTGGTTACTCTTATTTACTCAAGCTGCACTCATATCTGTGTGGTCACTGTGTACATACATCATTATGATCCTGTCTCTGTTAATCAACGCACTCACTATTCTGCGTGCAGTCACTGGTACATAATTACATTACTGATCCTGAGTACCTCTGTATTATCTCAGAGCTGCCTCACTATTCTGTGTGCGTACTGTGTACATACATTACTGATCCGATTACTCCTGATTATCTCCAGAGCTGCACTCAATCGTGGTGCATCACTGTGTACTACATTACATACTGACCTGAGTACCTCCTATTAACCAGAGCTGCACTCATATCTGCTGTGCAGTCACTGTGTACAATTACTGATCCGATTACTCCTGTATTACTCCAGAGCGCACTCACTATTCTGCTGTAGTCACTGTGTACAATACTTACTGATCCTGAGTACCTCCGTATTATCTCCAACTGCACTCACTATTCTCGGTGCAGTCCTGTGTACATCATTACGATCATTACCTCCGTATTATCTCCAGAGCTGCACCATATTTGTGGTGCAGTCACTGTGTACATACTTACATTACTGATCCTGAGTACCTCCTGTTTTCTCAAGCTGCACTCACTATCTGCGGTGCAGCAGGTCTACATACATACTTGAGTTACCCTTATTATACTCAAGCTGCATCACTATTTCTGGGCAGTCACTGTTCATACATTACATACGACCGATTACCTCCGTATATCCCGGCTGCATCACATCGCTGGTGGTCCTGTCTCATCATTACGATCTGATTACCTCCGTTTATCTCCAGAGCTGCACTCACTATCGCTGTGCGTCACTGGTTACAACATCGATCCGATTCCCGTATATCTCCAGGTGCACTCACTATCTGCTGTGCAGTCACTGGTACATACATACATACGATCCTGAGTTACTCCTGTATTATACCAAGCTGACTCACATTCTGTGTGCAGTCCTGTGTACATACATACATTACGATCCTGAGTACCTCCTGTATAACTCCAAGCTGCATCATATTCTGCTGTGAGTCACTGTTACATACATACATTACTGATCCTGATACCTCCGTATCTCCAGAGCGCACTCACTATTCTGCTGGTGATCACTGTGTACATCATTACTGATCCGATACTCCTGTATTACTCCAGACTGCACTCACTATACATTACATTACTGATCCTGAGTTACCTCCTGTATTATACTCCAGAGCTGCACTCACTATTCTGCTGGTGCAGTCACTGTGTACATACATTACATTACTGATCCTGAGTTACCTCCTGTATTATACTCCAGAGCTGCACTCACTATTCTGCTGTGCAGTCACTGTGTACATACATTACATTACTGATCCTGAGTTACCTCCTGTATTATACTCCAGAGCTGCACTCACTATTCTGCTGGTGCAGTCACTGTGTACATACATTACATTACTGATCCTGAGTTCCTCCTGTTTATATCCAGAGCTGCACTCACTATTCTGCTGGTGCAGTCACTGTGTACTACATTCATTATGATCCTGAGTTACTCCTGTATTATCCTCCAGAGCGCCCTCATATTTGCTGGTGCGTAAAAAGGGGTTCAACATTTCTTACTGGGTCCTGAGTTAAAACCCCCCCCTTTTTCTCCCGGGGCGCACTTTAAAATTTTTCTGGTGCAGTCACTGTTACATACATTTCATTTGTCCCCCGTTACCCCTTATTTTTTCCCCCCGGCTGCACTCATATTCTGCTGGGGCAATCACTGTGTAAAATTTTAAATTTTGGGCCTGATTTTTTTCCCTTTCATTCCCCAAGTGCACTCATATTTTGCTGGGCAGTCACTGTGTACAAAATTCATTAGATCCTATTACCCCTGAAAATTTTTCTCCCCAAACGCACCAATACTGCGGGCAGTCACTGTGTCATACATTACATTACTTTTATTTTCCCCCTTATTAAACCCCCCCAAAAAGCAACCAATATTCTGCTGGTGAAATTTTTTGTGTACAAAACATTACATTACGATCCGAGTTTTCCCCCTTATTTTTAAAACCCCCTCACTCCAAATATTCGCGGGAGTCACGTGTACATTTCATTAATTTCGATCCGATTACCCCCCCTTATTTCCCCAGAAAATGCACTCCTATTTGGGTGGTGCAGCCCCTGGGTTTTATTTCATTTCTTTTATCCTGATTACCTCCTGTATTCCCCAAAAGCTGCATCACATTCCTGGGGCGTCACTGGTAAACATTAAAAACTGATCCTGAGTTTTCCCTTTTATTACCCCCCGACTGCACTACTATTTTTGGGGCCCGTCATGTGTACTACATTACATTACTGCCTGATTTTTTTCCTTATTTTACCCAGGCTGCCCTCACTATTCTGCGGGCAGTCCCCTGTGTACTACTTTTCATTATGATCCCGAGTTTCCCCCCTGTATTATTCCCCCCGAGCGCACTCAAATATTTGCTGGGGGGCAGTCCAAAAATGTACAAACATTACAA
>JARQOC010000006.1:12327773-12437940 GCA_033576535.1 Allobates femoralis | reverse complement strand
AATGCAGGGAGCGGTGTCTCCTTACAAATGCAGGGGAAGCGGGTGTCTCCATACAATGTGCAGGGAGCGGATGTCTTCATTCATTGCAGGGAGCCGGTGCTCTCATACAATGCAGGGAGCGGGTGACTCCATACAATCTGTCAAGGGAGCGGTTGTCTCCATACAAATGCAGGGAGCGGTGTTCTCCATACAATGCAGGGAGCGGTGTCTCCATACAATGCAGGGAGCGGTGTCTCCATACAATGCAGGGACCGGTGTCTCCATACAATGCAGGGACCGGTGTCTCCATACAATGCAGGGACCGGTGTCTCCATACAATGCAGGGACCGGTGTCTCCATACAATGCAGGGACCGGTGTCTCCATACAATGCAGGGACCGGTGTCTCCATACAATGCAGGGACCGGTGTCTCCATACAATGCAGGGACCGGTGTCTCCATACAATGCAGGGACCGGTGTCTCCATACAATGCAGGGACCGGTGTCTCCATACAATGCAGGGACCGGTGTCTCCATACAATGCAGGGACCGGTGTCTCCATACAATGCAGGGACCGGTGTCTCCATACAATGCAGGGACCGGTGTCTCCATACAATGCAGGGACCGGTGTCTCCATACAATGCAGGGACCGGTGTCTCCATACAATGCAGGGACCGGTGTCTCCATACAATGCAGGGACCGGTGTCTCCATACAATGCAGGGACCGGTGTCTCCATACAATGCAGGGACCAGTGTCTCCATACAGGAGCAAAGCAGGGACCAGTGTCTCCATACAATGCAGGGACCAGTGTCTCTATACAATGCAGGGACCGGTGTCTCCATACAATGCAGGGACCGGTGTCTCCATACAATGCAGGGACCGGTGTCTCCATACAATGCAGGGACCGGTGTCTCCATACAATGCAGGGACCGGTGTCTCCATACAATGCAGGGACCGGTGTCTCCATACAATGCAGGGACCGGTGTCTCCATACAATGCAGGGACCGGTGTCTCCATACAATGCAGGGACCGGTGTCTCCATACAATGCAGGGACCAGTGTCTCCATACAATGCAGGGACCAGTGTCTCCATACAGGAGCAAAGCAGGACCAGTGTCTCCATACAATGCAGGGACCAGTGTCTCTATACAATGCAGGGACCAGTGTCTCTATACAATGCAGGGACCAGTGTCTCCATACAATGCAGGGACCGGTGTCTCCATACAATGCAGGGACCAGTGTCTCCATACAATGCAGGGACCAGTGTCTCCATACAATGCAGGGACCGGTGTCTCCATACAATGCAGGGACCAGTGTCTCCATACAATGCAGGGACCAGTGTCTCCATACAATGCAGGGACCGGTGTCTCCATACAATGCAGGGACCAGTGTCTCCATACAATGCAGGGACCAGTGTCTCCATACAATGCAGGGACCGGTGTCTCCATACAATGCAGGGACCAGTGTCTCCATACAATGCAGGGACCGGTGTCTCCATACAATGCAGGGACCAGTGTCTCCATACAATGCAGGGACCAGTGTCTCCATACAATGCAGGGACCAGTGTCTCCATACAATGCAGGGACCAGTGTCTCCATACAATGCAGGGACCAGTGTCTCCATACAATGCAGGGACCAGTGTCTCCATACAATGCAGGGACCAGTGTCTCCATACAATGCAGGGACCAGTGTCTCCATACAATGCAGGGACCGGTGTCTCCATACAATGCAGGGACCAGTGTCTCCATACAATGCAGGGACCAGTGTCTCCATACAATGCAGGGACCGGTGTCTCCATACAATGCAGGGACCAGTGTCTCCATACAATGCAGGGACCGGTGTCTCCATACAATGCAGGGAGCAGTGTCTCCATACAATGCAGGGACCGGTGTCTCCATACAATGCAGGGACCGGTGTCTCCATACAATGCAGGGACCAGTGTCTCCATACAATGCAGGGACCAGTGTCTCCATACAATGCAGGGACCGGTGTCTCCATACAATGCAGGGACCGGTGTCTCCATACAATGCAGGGACCGGTGTCTCCATACAATGCAGGGACCGGTGTCTCCATACAATGCAGGGACCAGTGTCTCCATACAATGCAGGGACCGGTGTCTCCATACAATGCAGGGACCGGTGTCTCCATACAATGCAGGGACCGGTGTCTCCATACAATGCAGGGACCGGTGTCTCCATACAATGCAGGGACCAGTGTCTCCATACAATGCAGGGACCAGTGTCTCCATACAATGCAGGGACCGGTGTCTCCATACAGGAAGCGTCTGGAGCTTCATCACCAACAAAGGAGAAGATCAAGGATTAAATACATCTCAGTAACAGGTTCAATACTTTCTCCCTGTGTCATTTTTCATTATTATACATCATCATTTATAGACATTATGGTGATTTCTTTTCCTGTGTGGATTGGATGGGCTGTTACAAACATCTAGTGAAAAATTCATGTCAATAGCACCTATAGAAATGTATATACTCCGAAAATTGGTGACGAGTTCAATACTTGTTTCTCCCACTGTATATATGCTGTACATACCCTTCATGGAGGACACATCTCCAGCATTTAGATGCATACCATTTGCCCCAGTCTAGATCGTCCCCCTCCTTCCCGAGCAGCCTGCCCTTAGTAAGATGTCTGACAGAATGGCTCAACTGACCAATGAGCACCAGAGAAGTTGCCGATAATAGAAAGAATATGGCGGGGGATCAGCGATGCCTACAGTGGAATATGGCAGGGGATCAGCGACGCCTACAGTGGAATATGGCGGGGGATCAGCGATGCCTACAGTGGAATATGGCAGGGGATCAGCGACGCCTACAGTGGAATATGGCGGGGGATCAGCGATGCCTACAGTGGAATATGGCAGGGGATCAGCGATGCCTACAGTGGAATATGGCGGGGGATCAGCGACGCCTACAGTGGAATATGGCGGGGGATCAGCGATGCCTACAGTGGAATATGGCGGGAGATCAGCTATGCCTACAGTGGAATATGGTGGGAGATCAGCTATGCCTACAGTGGAATATGGCGGGAGATCAGCTATGCCTACAGTGGAATATGGTGGGAGATCAGCTATGCCTACAGTGGAATATGGTGGGAGATCAGCTATGCCTACAGTGGAATATGGCGGGGGATCAGCGACGCCTACAGTGGAATATGGCGGGGGATCAGCGACGCCTACAGTGGAATATGGCGGGAGATCAGCGATGCCTACAGTGGAATATGGCGGGGGATCAGCGATGCCTACAGTGGAATATGGCGGGGATCAGCGACGCCTACAGTGGAATATGGCAGGGGATCAGCGACGCCTACAGTGGAATATGGCGGGAGATCAGCGACGCCTACAGTGGAATATGGCAGGGGATCAGCGACGCCTACAGTGGAATATGGCGGGGGATCAGCGACGCCTACAGTGGAACATGGCGGGGGATCAGCGACGCCTACAGTGGAATATGGCGGGGGATCAGCGATGCCTACAGTGGAATATGGCGGGGGATCAGCGATGCCTACAGTGGAATATGGCAGGGGATCAGCGATGCCTACAGTGGAATATGGCAGGGGATCAGCGATGCCTACAGTGGAATATGGCGGGGGATCAGCGACGCCTACAGTGGAATATGGCGGGAGATCAGCTATGCCTACAGTGGAATATGGCAGGGGATCAGCGACGCCTACAGTGGAATATGGCGGGGGATCAGCGACGCCTACAGTGGAATATGGCGGGGGATCAGCGACGCCTACAGTGGAATATGGCGGGGGATCAGCGATGCCTACAGTGGAATATGGCGGGGGATCAGCGATGCCTACAGTGGAATATGGCAGGGGATCAGCGATGCCTACAGTGGAATATGGCAGGGGATCAGCGATGCCTACAGTGGAATATGGCGGGGGATCAGCGACGCCTACAGTGGAATATGGCGGGAGATCAGCTATGCCTACAGTGGAATATGGCAGGGATCAGCGATGCCTACAGTGGAATATGGCGGGGGATCATCGATGCCTACAGTGGAATATGGCGGGGGATCAGCTATGCCTACAGTGGAATATGGCGGGGGATCAGCTATGCCTACAGTGGAATATGGCGGGGGATCAGCGATGCCTACAGTGGAATATGGCGGGGGGGGGGGGGACAGCGATGCCTACAGTGGAAATATGGCAGGGGATCAGCGACGCCTACAGTGGAATATGGCGGGGGCTTAGCGACGCCTACAGTGGAATATGCGGGGGGGGGGGGGGGGAAACTGCGATGCCTACAGTGGAATATGGTGGGGGATCAGCGACGCCTACAGTGGAGCACGGTGGGGGCTCGGTGTTATCTACAGTGAAGCACGGCGGGGGCTTGGTGATGTCTACAGTGAAGCACGGCGGGGGCTTGGTGATGTCTACAGTGAAGCACGGCGGGGGCTTGGTGATGTCTACAGTGAAGCACGGCGGGGCTCAGTGATGTCTACAGTGGAGCACGGTGGGGCTCGGTGATGTCTACAGTGAAGCACGGCGGGGGCTCGGTGATATCTACAGTGGAGCACGGCGGGGGCTCAGTGATGTCTACAGTGGAGCACGGTGGGGCTCGGTGATGTCTACAGTGAAGCACGGCGGGGGCTCGGTGATGTCTGCAGTGAAGCACAGCGGGGGCTCGGTGACATCTAGTGAAGCACGGTGGGGGCTCGGTGATGTCTACAGTGAAGCACAGCGGGGGCTCGGTGATATCAACAGTGAAGCACGGCGGGAGCTCGGTGACATCTACAGTGAAGCACGGCGGGGGCTCGGTGACATCTACAGTGAAGCAGCGCGGGGGCTCAGTGATGTCTAAAGTGAAGCACGGCGGTGGCTCGGTGATGTCTACAGTGAAGCACGGCAGGGGCTCAGTGACATCTACAGTGAAGCACAGCGGGGGCTCAGTGATGTGTACAGTGAAGCACGGCGGGGGCTCGGTGATGTCTACAGTGAAGAATGGCGGGGGCTCGATGATATCTACAGTGGAGCACGGCGGGGGCTCAGTGATGTCTACAGTGAAGCATGGAGGGGGCTCAGTGATATCTACAGTGAAGCACAGCAGGGGCTCAGTGACATCTACAGTGAAGCACGGCGGGGGCTCGGTGATGTCTACAGTGAAGAATGGCGGGGGCTCAGTGATATCTACAGTGGAGCACGGCGGGAGCTCAGTGATGTCTACAGTGAAGCATGGCGGGGGCTCAGTGATATCTACAGTGAAGCACGGCGGGGGCTCGGTGATATCTACAGTGGGGCACGGCGGGGGCTCGGTGATATCTACAGTGAAGCACGGCGGGGGCTCGGTGATATCTACAGTGAAGCACGGCGGGGGCTTGGTGATATCTACAGTGAAGCACGGTGGGGGCTCGGTGGTATCTACAGTGAAGCACGGCGGGGGCTCGGTTACATCTCCAGTGAAGTATGGCGGGGGCTCGGTGATATCTACAGTGAAGCACGGTGGGGGCTTGGTGGTATCTACAGTGAAGCACGGCGGGGGCTCGGTTACATCTCCAGTGGAGCACAGCGGGGGCTCGGTGATATCTACAGTGAAGCACGGTGGGGGCTTGGTGGTATCTCCAGTGAAGCACAGCGGGGGCTCGGTGGTATCTACAGTGAAGCATGGCAGGGGCTCAGGGATGTCTACAGTGAAGCATGGCGGGGGCTTGGTGATATCTACAATGAAGCACGGCAGGGGCTCGGTGATGTCTACAGTGAAGCACGGTGGGGGCTCGGTGATGTCTACAGTGAATAATAGCCAGAAGTGCCTATCATAGGGACTGGTCATATAAGGGGGAACAATCCTGGAACTGACAGAGTCTGTGAACACTTCGTGGTGAATTAGGAGAAGCTTCTCGTTACATTTGTTGTGTTTGGATATTTGCTTTCTCCCCCGGGGGAGGGGGTAGTGGCGATTGTGTACTGGAGTTTTGCTGCGGACCCGTTTCCTCTCCTTCATCCGCTTTTCTCTTTCCTTTCTTCTTACACGTTCATCTCTTCTTAGTTTCCTATTTTCATGTCCGGAGACGTCTGTGCTCTCCTCTTGCAGCACAGAACGCCGCCATGGTCATCTTGGCTCTCTCGTCTTGTCGGGACGTCCCTGGACTCCCTGACTTCTTCCTCCATTTGTTCTTCTGTCTTCTCCGTGGTGCAGATAAAGATTTCCATGAATGGCTACAAACAAAGATTCACCCAGAGCCGTCAATGAGACGAGCGTGACGTGGTCAGAGGCGGCTGCTCGGGAGTCAATTCTCCAATGACTTGTGGGCCAGAGATAACGGGGGAGGGGCGATGTAGAAACGTCACATAAAATATAAGATTTGTGTAAAATCTCCTAAATTAAAGATGAAATCCTCAGATTTCTGGGGAGCAAAGAAGTGATTGGAATTCTGTCACTGACCGAAGACGTCTGGCGAGTAAAGATCCCGACAGCAGACAAAGCAGTGATTGGACGACTCACCGCAGACCGGCGCCTCCCATCCCCCAGGACCCACTGCAGACCGGCGCCTCCCATCCCCCAGGACCCTCCGCAGACCGGCGCCTCCCATCCCCCAGGAGCCTCCGCAGACCGGCGCCTCCCATCCCCCAGGAGCCTCCGCAGACCGGCGCCTCCCATCCCCCAGGACTCTCCACAGACCGGCGCCTCCCATCCCCCAGGACCCTCCACAGACCGGCGCCTCCCATCCCCCAGGACCCTCCACAGACCGGCGCCTCCCATCCCCCAGGAGCCTCCACAGACCGGCGCCTCCCATCCCCCAGGAGCCTCCGCAGACCGGCGCCTCCCATCCCCCAGGAGCCTCCGCAGACCGGCGCCTCCCATACCCCAGGACCCTCCACAGACCAGCGCCTCCCATCCCCCAGGACCCTCCACAGACCGGCACCTCCCATCCCCCAGGACCCTCCACAGACCGGCGCCTCCCATCCCCCAGGACCCTCCACAGACCGGCGCCTCCCATCCCCCAGGACCCTCCACAGACCAGCGCCTCCCATCCCCCAGGACCCTCCACAGACCGGCACCTCCCATCCCCCAGGACCCTCCACAGACCGGCGCCTCCATCCCCCAGGACTCTCCACAGACCAGCGCCTCCCATCCCCCAGGACCCTCCACAGACCGGCGCCTCCCATCCCCCAGGAGCCTCCGCAGACCGGCACCTCCCATCCCCCAGGACCCTCCGCAGACCGGCACCTCCCATCCCCCAGGACTCTCCACAGACCAGCGCCTCCCATCCCCCAGGACCCTCCACAGACCGGCGCCTCCCATCCCCCAGGAGCCTCCGCAGACCGGCACCTCCCATCCCCCAGGACCCTCCGCAGACCGGCACCTCCCACCACCAGGACCCTGCACAGACCGGCGCCTCCATCTCCCAGGACTCTCCACAGACCGGCGCCTCCCATCCCCCAGGACTCTCCACAGACCGGCGCCTCCCATCCCCCAGGACTCTCCACAGACCGGCGCCTCCCATCCCCTAGGACTCTCCACAGACCGGCGCCTCCCATCCCCCAGGACTCTCCACAGACCGGCGCCTTCCACCCCAGGACCACCCATAGATGGGTTCCTGTGATCCCCTGCTGTCAGTGTAGGGTCTGACACATGAGGCCTGCAGCGGCAGCTCTGGATGGATCTGCTCCTTCCGTGGTAATCTCCATTACTTACTGAGAAGACACCTTGGTGTGGAGCTGCTTGTCAGAGAGGAGAGCCTGGCCACCGCCGCCATCTTTAGGGTCACTCGTCTTCTGGCTCAGAGCGGAGCTGGACACTGAACCCAGAACGGGCAATGATTTGGATTCGAAGGAGCCGAGGTTCCCAGCTGCACCCAGAGAAAGAGAGACATAGAATAGTCTGACAAAGAACTACCAGCACCACCATGGGACTACCACCCTCATCATCTGGGAGCAAGAGCAGCAGACAGTCCTGCCCTGCAGAGCTGACACTCTAAGGCTGCCTTTACACATTTTGTGAAATCCAACGCTGTCCGATGCGATCCGATTTTTTAATCGGATACCAAAATGGCAGCAGTCTATGATTTTGGCTCCTGAAAAAAAATCGGACGGAATCGGATCGGATGCCATTAAGTGCAAATCCCATTTGATCCGATCCGATCCCCACTGGAGAACATGGAGGCTAAATCGGATCCGATGCTGTCTGATTTTTATCAGCCTAACCCCCGCACACCTCTCGGACACCTCCATCACTTACCTGAAGAGTCTTGCTCAGTTGTCACTTTCCGGCGCCGTAAAATTCTCTCCAATTCACTCTCCTTCGAGGCCGGGGCCATGACGCCCAATCTGCTCCTACTGGAGGTGGAACCCAACGAGTCCTGAACATGAAGAGAGCAATAGTGAGAGGAGGAGTGAGGGCCGGGAAAAAGGGGCCCGGGGCCCCGGGAGAGGGGGACAAACAGTCACTCACCAGAATCCCCCGCAGCTCCTGCACCGGGGTGGCAGACTTCTTATCCACTGGAAAATGTCACCATGATCAGCATACAGTCATCATCTCTGCCAGGGGAAGAGGACGAGGACGCGGGAGGGGGAAGAGGGCGAGGGCGCAGGAGGGGAAAGAGAGAGCGAGGGCGCGGGAGGGAAAAGAGAGAGCGAGGGCGCGGGAGGGGAGAGATGGCGAGGGCGCAGGAGGGGAAGAGGTCGAGGGCGCAGGAGGGGGAAGAGGGCGAGGGCGCGGAGGGGGAAGAGGCGAGGGCGCAGGAGGGGGAAGAGGGCGAGGGCGCAGGAGGGGGAAGAGGGCGAGGGCGCAGGAGGGGAGAGAGGGCGAGGGCGCAGGAGGGGAGAGAGGGCGAGGGCGCAGGAGGGGAGAGAGGGCGAGGGCGCAGGAGGGGAGATATGGCGAGGGCGCAGGAGGGGAGATATGGCGAGGGCGCAGGAGGGGAGATATGGCGAGGGCGCAGGAGGGGAGAGATGGCGAGGGCGCAGGAGGGGGGAGAGGGCGAGGGCGCAGGAGGGGAGAGATGGCGAGGGCGCAGGAGGGGAGAGATGGCGAGGGCGCAGGAGGGGAAAGATGGCGAGGGCGCAGGAGGGGAAAGATGGCGAGGGCGCAGGAGGGGAGAGATGGCGAGGGCGCAGGAGGGGGGAGAGGGCGAGGGCGCAGGAGGGGAGAGATGGCGAGGGCGCAGGAGGGGAGAGATGGCGAGGGCGCAGGAGGGGAGAGATGGCGAGGGCGCAGGAGGGGAGAGATGGCGAGGGCGCAGGAGGGGAGAGATGGCGAGGGCGCAGGAGGGGGGAGAGGGCGAGGGCGCAGGAGGGGAAAGATGGCGAGGGCGCAGGAGGGGAAAGATGGCGAGGGCGCAGGAGGGGAAAGATGGCGAGGGCGCAGGAGGGGAGAGATGGCGAGGGCGCAGGAGGGGAGAGATGGCGAGGGCGCAGGAGGGGAGAGATGGCGAGGGCGCAGGAGGGGAGAGATGGCAAGGGCGCAGGAGGGGAGAGATGGCAAGGGCGCAGGAGGGGAGAGATGGCGAGGGCGCAGGAGGGGAGAGATGGCGAGGGCGCAGGAGGGGAGAGATGGCGAGGGCGCAGGAGGGGAGAGATGGCGAGGGCGCAGGAGGGGAGAGATGGCGAGGGCGCAGGAGGGGAGAGATGGCGAGGGCGCAGGAGGGGAGAGATGGCGAGGGCGCAGGAGGGGAGAGATGGCGAGGGCGCAGGAGGGGAGAGATGGCGAGGGCGCAGGAGGGGAGAGATGGCGAGGGCGCAGGAGGGGAGAGATGGCGAGGGCGCAGGAGGGGAGAGATGGCGAGGGCGCCGGGGTGGGGGGGGAAGAGGGCAAGGGCGCTGGGGTGGGGGGAGAAGGCAAGGGCGCCGGGGTGGGAGAACGCAAGGGCAACG
Organism: Allobates femoralis; assembly: GCA_033576535.1. NCBI lineage: Eukaryota > Metazoa > Chordata > Amphibia > Anura > Aromobatidae > Allobates > Allobates femoralis. The sequence goes on along the minus strand of JARQOC010000006.1, from coordinate 12,428,126 downwards.
GGGGAAAGAGGGCGAGGACGCCAGGGGAAGAGGGCGAGGATGCTGGAGGGAGAGGGCAAGGGAAAAGAAGGGAGAGGGCGCAGGAGGAGAGAGGGCGAGGACGTCAGGGGAAGAGGGCGAAGACGCTGGAGGGAGAGGGCACCGGGGAGAGAGAGGGCGGGGGCACTGGGGTGGGAGGGGGCATTGGGCACCAGGGAAGGGAGGGGGGGCGGAGAGGAGAGGGCGCCGGTGGGGGGTAGGACACTGGCGGAGGACGAGGAACCCAGGGGAGGACGAGGAGGGTAAATCTCCTCTTCCCCCCCCCGTTGCTGGTCGGCACAGTGTGGGCATCTGCGGGGAGCGGCACATGTAATATGTCGGACGGGGTAACTAATTGGGTCTGTGATGTCACTAATGACACTGGGAGCCATAATGAACAGCGGAGGAACAGAAATAATATCAAAGACATTCCCCGCATGCAGGAGGGACCGAGAGGGAGGAGCTCCCAGGTCATGTGACCAGCAGCCGTCGTGCGCCCACACCACACACAGGTCACGTGACCAGCGGCCGTCGTGCAGCACACACCACACACAGGGCATGCAGGTTCTTACTGTATGTTCTTCCACGCTGGCAGCAGGGGGCGCTGGGGAGCAAGTGGCTGGCCCCCACTCTGTGGGCGTCACCTGGTCATACAAAGTGCAGGAGCGTTCACACCTGAGAGCCCCCAATACACCTCCCTCCAAAGAACAAGACGCCACAGGGTAAAGCCGGTCTATTACATTGTGTCTGTGGGGGGGTCATAACTGTATTACGGCCTTTTTACACCAGCGGTAATCGCTGATCGCGGCAGTGGCGTTTTTTTCACCGCATAACGGCTGCACTTGCGGTTCACCTGCGGCAAGCCCCAGGCAGGGTCTGTGGGGCTTGCGGTAAGTGTGCGGCAAGTTGGTATAGTTGCGGTTTCGGCAGATGCGGCCGCAAAAAATATGCGGCTGACTGCGTTTTTTTCACGTCCGCATCTGCCGAAATCGCAACTATACCGCACTTGCCGCACACTTACCGCAAGCCCCATAGACCCTGCATGGGGCTTGCCGCAGGTGAACCGCAAGTGCAGCCGTTATGCGGTAACCGTGGCAGTTGCGTTTTTTCCACCGCAACTGCCGCGATCAGCACTTACCGCTGATGTGTAACGGTATATGGCACTGCAGCCTACACGGGGGAAATCTGCAGAAAAACATCCTGACTTATCCTCCATTCACTTCCAAAGTTGCAATGTACAATGTGACTGCAGCAAGTAATGGGCAGGTTATGAGTTTTGGGGTCCTGCTATCAGTGAAGCGGAGTATCATTGGGGGATGGGATGCACTATATGTTGCACACAGTATTTATTGTACCAATAGTGATGAATGCTGGGAGTTGTAGTTCTTCACGCGGACGGTCGACTGTACCGGCCGCAGGTGGACGCCCTTCTTGATCCGGTCCATCATCTCCTCCACAGCCTGCCGCTTCAGGTCCCCCGCATTCCCTACTGGAGAGAGGGCACAGAGGGAGGTCACTGACCCCTAAATTAAAGAGGCTGCACCCCCTCCAGCCCTCGCCCACAGTGACACCAACTGGCCTGAACCCCATTATTAGGACCCCGGATTTCAGTGACACAGAGGCTGGACCCCCTGATGAGTGACCTGCGCCCCCCATGGAAATAAGCTCAGTGGACAGAATCTTCAGAGCTTCAAAGGCCCAAGATCCACACAGACGGCGGCGAGGTCACCGAGGATCTACTCACACTTCATCAGATCCATCCTCTCCAAACTGCAGGGTCCCAACCCAAAACATCACTGAGCTCCCCCACAATCATCACCGACCCCCGCCGTGCTCCCCCGCGATCATCACCGAGCCCTCGCCGTGCTCCCCCGTAATCATCACCGGGCCACGCCGTGCTTCCCCGCGATCACCACCGAGCCCCCGCCGTGCTCCCCCGCAATCATCACCAAGCCCCCTCCGTGCTCCCCCACAATTATCACCAAGCCCCCGCTGTGCTCCCCCGCAATCATCACCGAGCCTCCGCTGTGCTCCCCCGCAATCATCACCGAGCCTCCGCTGTGCTCCCCCGAAATAGTCACCGAGCCCCCGCCGTGCTCCCCCGTAATCATCACCGAGCCCCCGCCGTGCTCCCCCGCAATCACCGAGCCCCCGCCGTGCTCCCCCGCAATCATCACCGAGCCCCCGCCGTGCTCCCCCGCAATCATCACCGAGCCCCCGCCGTGCTCCTCCGCAATCCTCACTGAGCCCCCGCCGTGCTCCTCCGCAATCCTCACTGAGCCCCCGCCGTGCTCCTCCGCAATCACCACCGAGCCCCAGCCGTGCTCCCCTGCAATCATCACCGAGCCCCCCCCATGCTCTCCCGCAATCATGACCGAGCCCCCGCCGTGCTCTCCCGCAATCACCGAGTCGCCGCCGTGCTCCTCTGCAATCATCACCGAGCCCCAGCCGTGCTCCCCCGTAATCACCGAGCCGCTGCCGTGCTCCTCTGCAATCATCACCGAGCCCCAGCCGTGCTCTCCCGCAATCACCGAGCCGCCGCCGTGCTCCTCTGCAATCACCGAGCCCCAGCCGTGCTCCCCCGCAATCATCACCGAGCCCCCGCCATCATCACTGAGCCCCCGTCGTGCTCCCCCGTAATCTTCACTGAGCCCCCGCCGTGCTCCTCCGCAATCATCACCGAGCCCCCGCCATGCTCCCCCGTAATCATCACTGAGTCCCCGCCGTGCTCCCCCGTAATCATCACCGAGCCCCCGCCGTGCTCCCCCGCAATCATCACCGAGCCCCCGCCATGCTCCTCCGCAATCATCACTGAGCCCCCGCCGTGCTCCTCCGCAATCACTGAGCCCCCGCCGTGCTCCCCACTCAAAACCGTGCTTCCCTGAGCCCCCGCCGTGCTCAACCCGTAATCACCCAGCACCCGCCCTGCTCCCTCATAATTTTCGAGCACCTTCTGTGCTCCCCACGTAATCATCACTGAGCCGCCACTGCGCTCCCCTGTAATCATCGAGCACCCGCCGTGATCCCCCGTAATCGAGCACTCGCTGCGCTCCCCAATTATCACCGAGCCCCCGCCGTGCTCCCCCGTAATCATCAAGCATTGGCTACGCTCCCCCGTGATCATCAACTACCCCCTCCTGCCGTTGACCTGCCCCACCCCAACGAGGACCAGCCCCCTCCTTACGAGGACCAGCCCCCTCCCGACGAGGACCAGCCCCCTCCCGACGAGGACCAGCCCCCTCCCGACGAGGACCAGCCCCCTCCCGACAAGGACCAGCCCCCTCCCGACAAGGACCAGCCCCCTCCCGACAAGGACCAGCCCCCTCCCGACAAGGACCAGCCCCCTCCCGACAAGGACCAGCCCCCTCCCGACAAGGACCAGCCCCCTCCTAACAAGGACCAGCCCCCTTCCACCGCGGTTCAGCCCCCTCCCGTTCTCCATCAGCAGTGCTCTCCCGGGCGCTGTCAGGTGACTCGCGCTCCTCTGTGTTCCTCTACAATGAGGATTCAGTTGGGGATTTTATAGCTTTTCTATAGTTGGTGAAGAACAAATAAAAGCCACGATTTCTGCGGTGGGCGGGGGAGGCGGGGGGCAGTGATAGTAAACTGTGAAGGAGCACTACCCCCCCATCATGCCAGCATAGTCTGGCCTCTCTCTCCTCACCACTGTCCGGCTGCTGGGCGACGTCCGGCTTCATGGCGGCGGCCATCACCGAGGGCTTCTTCCGAATGATGGACATGAGGGAGCTGAGGAGAGAAGGAGGGTGAGAGGGCTCCTGGGGCCCGCAGGGGCGGAGTCTCCAGACATCTTACCGGATGGGGTTTGGTGGTGGCGGCGGTGGAGGTGGTGGTGGTGGTGGAGGCGGGGGAGGGGGTGCGGCCGCTTTCTCTGCCTGATGAAGCCGCTTCTGGAGCTCTGCAACTGGAGGCAGAAAACAAGGAGTCACCGAGGGCGAGAGAAGGGGCGGCGCACACACTCCGCACACGCTCCGCACACACTCCCCGCGCTCCGCACACACTCCGCACACGCTCCGCACACACTCCCCGCGCTCCGCACACACTCCGCACGCGCTCCGCACACACTCCCCGCGCTCCGCACACACTCCCCGCGCTCCGCACACACTCCCCGCGCTCCGCACACACTCCCCACGCTACGCACACGCTGCACACACACTCCCCACACTCCGCACACACTGACTATGGGGTTTTCTTGCACTTTAACCCCTTAGTGTGACCTTTGGTGAATGATTTTTGTGTTATTTGATTGGTTAGAAATTAATGGATTCTGCACTATGATTGGCTGCTCTGGACAGAGGAGATTTTCTTCACTCAACCTCCAAAGAGCATCCAATCACAGCACAGCTTTCACTTTACCTCAGCAGTGTAAGAACTAAGAGCTGCGCTGTGATTGGTTGCTATGGGAGGCAAAGGCAGATTTTCCTTTAGACAGAGTTCATAACAATAAGCTGTGTCCATAGCAACCAATCACAGCGCAGCTTTCACTTTACCTCAGCAGTATAAGAACTGAATGCTGCGCTGTGACTGAGGTGATTTTCTTATAGACGGAGATGATGAGTGTTTGGCACGGTGCTGTGTGACGTAGTGCGGTGCTGTGCGATGTGGTGTGATGTGGTGTGATGTGGTGCGATGTGGTGCGATGTGGTGTGATGTGGTGCGATGTGGTGTGATGTGGTGCGATGTGGTGCAGTGTGATGTGGTGTGGTATGGTGTGATGTGGTGTGGTATGGTGTGATGTGGTGTGATGTGGTGCGATGTGGTGCGATGTGGTGCGATGTGGTGCGATGTGGTGTGATGTGTGTGATGTGGTGTGATGTGGTATGATGGTATGGTGTGATGTGATGTGGTGTGATGTGGTGCGATGTGGTGTGATGTGGTGTGATGTGGTATGGTGTGATGTGATGTGGTGTGATGTGGTGCGATGTGGTGTGATGTGGTGTGATGTGGTATGTGTGTGTGTGATGTGGTGTGATGTGGTGTGAGTGTGATGTGGTGTGATGTGGTGTGATGTGGTGTATGTGTGTGATGTGGTTGTGTGATGTGGTGGTGATGTGGTGTGATGTGTGTGATGGATGTGGTGTGATGTGTTGTGATGTGGTGTGATGTGTGTGTCGATGTGGTGGATGTGGTGCGATGTGATCTGGTGTGTTGTGATGTGGTGCGATGTGATCTGGTGTGTTTGTGATGTGGTGCGATGTGGTGTGATGTTGGTGCGATGGTGATTGGTGTGTTGTGATGTGGTGCGATGTGGTCTGGTGTGTGTGTGTGTGTGTGTGTGTGTGCGATGTGATGTGGTGATGATGTGGTGTGATGTGGTGTGATGTGGTGTGGTGTGATGTGGTGTGATGTGTGTGATGTGTGTGTGTGATGTGGTGTGGTATGTGTTGTGTGATGTGGTGGTTGATGTGGTGTGATGTGGTGTGATGTGTGTGTGGATGTGGAGTGATTGGGCGTTGATGTGGTGCGATGTTGGTTGTGAGTGGGTGCATGATGAGTGTGTGGGTATGATGTGTGTGATGATGAGGTGTGATGTGGTGCGATGTGGTGTGAGAGTAGTTGGATGTGGTGCGTGGAGAGTGTGGTTAGGTGATTGTGATGTGTGATGGAATGGTGTGATGTGGTGGATGTGGTGTGATGTGGTGATGATGTGGTGTGATAGTGTGTGAAAGATGGAAGGTGACCATGATGGGGGACGACTACTGGACCCTTCACAGAGAAGATCTGCAGCCTTCTATAAGAGAAAGATGGAAGGTGAACATGATGGGGGACGACTGCTGGAGGCTTCACAGAGAAGATCTGCAGCCTTCTATAAGAGAAAGATGGAAGGTGACCATGATGGAGGACGACTGCTGAAGGCTTCACAGAGAAGATCTGCAGCCTTCTATAAGAGAAAGATGGAAGGTGAACATGATGGAGGACGACTGCTGGAGGCTTCACAGAGAAGATCCACAGCCTCTATAAGAGAAAGATGGAAGGTGAACATGATGGAGGACGACTGCTGGAGGCTTCACAGAGAAGATCCACAGCCCTCTATAAGAGAAAGATGGAAGGTGAACATGATGGAGGACGACTGCTGGACCTTCACAGAGAAGATCTGCAGCCTTCTATAAGAGAAAGATGGAAGGTGACCATGATGGGGGACGACTGCTGGACCCTTCACAGAGAAGATCTGCAGCCTTCTATAAGAGAAAGATGGAAGGTGAACATGATGGAGGACGACTGCTGGAGGCTTCACAGAGAAGATCTGCAGCCTTCTATAAGAGAAAGATGGAAGGTGAACATGATGGAGGACGACTGCCGGACCCTTCACAGAGAAGATCTGCAGCCTTCTATAAGAGAAAGATGGAAGGTGAACATGAAGGAGGACGACTGCTGGAGGCTTCACAGAGAGGATCTGCAGCCTTCTATAAGAGAAAGATGGAAGGAGAACATGATGGAGGACGACTGCCGGACCCTTCACAGAGAAGATCTGCAGCCTTCTATAAGAGAAAGATGGAAGGTGAACATGATGGAGGATGACTGCTGGAGGCTTCACAGAGAAGATCTGCAGCCTTCTATAAGAGAAAGATGGAAGGTGAACATGATGGAGGATGACTGCTGGAGGCTTCACAGAGAAGATCTGCAGCCTTCTATGAGAGAAAGATGGAAGGTGAACATGATGGAGGACGACTGCTGGAGGCTTCACAGAGAAGATCTGCAGCCTTCTATAAGAGAACGATGGAAGGTGAACATGATGGAGGACGACTGCTGGAGGCTTCACAGAGAAGATCTGCAGCCTTCTATAAGAGAAAGATGGAAGGTGACCATGATGGAGGACGACTGCTGGAGGCTTCACAGAGAAGATCTGCAGCCTTCTATAAGAGAAAGATGGAAGGTGAACATGATGGAGGACGACTGCTGGAGGCTTCACAGAGGAGATCTGCAGCCTTCTATAAGAGGAAGATGGAAGGTGAACATGATGGAGGACGACTGCTGGAGGCTTCACAGAGAAGATCTGCAGCTTCTATAAGAGGAAGATGGAAGGTGAACATGATGGAGGACGACTGCTGGAGGCTTCACAGAGGAGATCTGCAGCCTTCTATAAGGGAAAGATGGAAGGTGAACATGATGGGGGACGACTGCTGGACACTTCACAGAGAAGATCTGCAGCCTTCTATAAGAGAAAGATGGAAGGTGAACATGATGGAGGACGACTGCTGGAGACTTCACAGAGAAGATCTGCAGCCTTCTATAAGAGAAAGATGGAAGGTGACCATGATGGAGGACGACTGCTGGAGGCTTCACAGAGAAGATCTGCAGCCTTCTATAAGAGAAAGATGGAAGGTGAACATGATGGAGGACGACTGCTGGAGGCTTCACAGAGAAGATCTGCAGCCTTCTATAAGAGAAAGATGGAAGGTGAACATGATGGAGGACGACTGCTGGAGGCTTCACAGAGGAGATCTGCAGCCTTCTATAAGAGAACGATGGAAGGTGACCATGATGGAGGACGACTGCTGGAGGCTTCACAGAGAAGATCTGCAGCCTTCTATAAGAGAAAGATGGAAGGTGACCATGATGGGGGGACGACTGCTGGAGGCTTCACAGAGAAGATCTGCAGCCTTCTATAAGAGAAAGATGGAAGGTGACCATGATGGAGGACGACTGCTGGAGGCTTCACAGAGAAGATCCACAGCCTTCTATAAGAGAAAGATGGAAGGTGAACATGATGGAGGACGACTGCTGGAGACTTCACAGAGAAGATCTGCAGCCTTCTATAAGAGAAAGATGGAAGGTGACCATGATGGAGGACGACTGCTGGAGGCTTCACAGAGAAGATCCACAGCCTTCTATAAGAGAAAGATGGAAGGTGAACATGATGGAGGACGACTGCTGGAGACTTCACAGAGAAGATCTGCAGCCTTCTATAAGAGAAAGATGGAAGGTGACCATGATGGAGGACGACTGCTGGAGGCTTCACAGAGAAGATCTGCAGCCTTCTATAAGAGAAAGATGGAAGGTGAACATGATGGAGGACGACTGCTGGAGGCTTCACAGAGAAGATCTGCAGCCTTCTATAAGAGAAAGATGGAAGGTGAACATGATGGAGGACGACTGCTGGAGGCTTCACAGAGGAGATCTGCAGCCTTCTATAAGAGAACGATGGAAGGTGACCATGATGGAGGACGACTGCTGGAGGCTTCACAGAGAAGATCTGCAGCCTTCTATAAGAGAAAGATGGAAGGTGACCATGATGGGGGACGACTGCTGGAGGCTTCACAGAGGAGATCTGCAGCCTTCTATAAGAGCATCAGGACTCTGCCTCTTCTGTTTACCTTTTGTCCTTTATAGTCCTTTTCTAAAATGGCACATTCTGCTTTGCTCCTTCCCTGCCTTTATAAATCCTAGTTTACCGTCTAGCCAATCCTTGAGTATTCTGCTTGAATCCCTGGCTCTTTGCTTTTCAAGATTGCTGCTTCTCCAGTTATTAAACAAGTGAAACACTTAGTGAGTTAAGTTACAAATAATACCTTTATTAATTAAAAGCAGAACAAGTATTCGTTGATACGATGAATATCAGGAGATCCCAAAAAGATACTGCAGGGCAAGTAATCCCATCGCAGGTACACACAAATTAGTCCACAGTTACATAGGTATCCCAATGGAAATAGTCTTCAACAACCTTTAGGGCAGTATCAGCCATGACAACCAGAAATCATTCATTGCCACTCACCCATAATGTTGCGCCTATGGTGGACCTCCTTAGTCTCCCCTGCGGTGTCTCGCCTAGCAGTGCCCCCATGGTCAGGGTGCTTCTCCAGTTCGTCTGGCTCGGCTCTTCCCAGCAGCCTCTCCTGCTCTCAGAGACTCACCTGCACCTCGCTGCCTGTGTCTCAGCCTCCTCCTGCCTGCGCTGCCAGTCCCAGTCATGTAAGCTTTGCCTGCTTTCAGCAGATTATTGTTGTTAAGTGTACAGTAGTAGTACTGACTGTTTGGACTACCTAAGGCTCATTACTCTGTTGTCAGGAATCAGTCTTAGAGACTTATCTAGCCCAGCCTTCTGTGTGGGCAACACCTGTACACGGCCCCCGGTGATAATAATGCCCCGCACACCGCCGTGCAGGTCGGTCACGTACCGGAGTGTTTCAGGTCCTTCACCGCGGTCTCGGCGCTGTGCACCCGGATCTCCAGATCCTTCTTCTCGTCTTCCAGGAGCTCCAGCTGCTTCTTCAGACTCTGAACCTCTTTCCGTAGTTTCGCCTCCTGCAGCTGCTCCTCCAGTTCCTTCACCTGAAAGAAAACGGATCTGTGACTCCTGAAATCCTCTGTGCTGCTGTGAAATTTTATGAAGTGAACGGAAGTCTGTCTGGGAGTGGAGGGCTCCCTCCAGTCCCTTCAGCACGGTGGCACACTGTGACGCACCTGCAGCTGATGCCGGATCTCCACATCCTCCAGGGTTTTGGTTAACCTGGCGTTCTCCTCAACGGCCTTCAGTAACTGCTCGTCCGGAGCGATGCTCTGCAGCAAGAGGCAGCTTTGTCTCTTCAGGGAACTCTGCTCTATGTACATCTGCCAAAAAGGAGGAAAAACAGATCCAGTAATGTGCGATATCACCCGTCCTCACCCCCAGTGTCTGCCCCATACCTCCTGTGTGATATCACCCGTCCTCACCCCCTCCCCCCCGGTATCTGCCCTGTACCTCCTGTGTGATATCACCCGTCCTCACCCCCCCGGTATCTGCCTCGTCATCACCCCCCGGGATTCTGCCCCGTACCTCCTGGGCGAGCGACTCCGCTTTTGCTCTGAGATCCTTCTCCATCTCCAGGCTGCTCTGAAGTTCTTCATATTCTTCTACAGCCAAGATGGAGACTGCAAATGAAGAGTTTAAAAGTCATCGGTGACCTCAGAATGTGAGGGAGGTAGAGGAAAGCAGCCACACACTGCGTCACCCCCATCCATCCCCCCTGCTGCACGCTATGCACCGGATCCCCGCCTTCTGCTGCACCGGACCCACCGATCCCACTGCCCATGCACCGGATCCCCGCCTTCCTGCACGCCATGCACCGGATCCCCTCCTTGCTGCACGCCATGCACCGGATCCCTTCCTTGCTGCACGCCATGCCCGAATCCCCTCATTGCTGCATGCCATACACTGGATCCCCTCCATGCTGCACACCATGCACCAGATCCCCTCAACGCTGCACACCATTAAATGGATCCCCCCTGTGCTGAACGCCATGCACCGGAGCCCCCCGTGCTGCACACCATGCACCGGAGCCCCTCCTTACTGCGCACCATGCACCGGATCCCCTCCTTGCTGCCCGCCATGCACCGGATCCCCTCCTTGCTGCCCGCCATGCACCGGATCCCCTCCTTGCTGCACGCCTTGCACCGGAGCCCCTCCTTACTGCGCACCATGTACTGGACCAGGAAATCAGGAAAAACCTAAAGACTGTGGGTAAGACACCCGCAGGATCGGGGGCAGTGACAGAATCATGGCATCCCGCCATATTCACGTGCGGACACTTAGGATCATTCTTTTAATAAAGTAACATCGGGGCAGTCGCCGTCTGTCTGTCCGTCCGCTCACAGTGTCTACACGATTTGGACGCCGTGAACAAGAGAGAAGCGACAGACACCGCGGATTCACCGGTCTGTAATGTGACAAGAGGCGTCTGACACCAAGAAAGAAGATTTAGGGGTGAAAACAAGGTGACAATGGCGAAAATCAGCCCTGAACAGACGGACGGAGACAGCGAAAGTGTCGCCCCTCCCCCGGCCACAGCGAGAGCGACGCTAATGAGAGGCCGCCGCCGCCCGTCCTGACTCTCCGCAGCTCGTTACTGTAAACGCTACAATTAGCCTAACTTTCTAATCCCATTAACTGATGAACCAAACAGAGCGGCCCCCGTCCGCCCGCAGCCAGTGATTATAATCAGGACGCCGCGCGCTGCTGAAACATCCCCGACTCCTGCGCTCAATACACCCTAATTACTAATCACAGGGGGCGACTGACGAGGCCGCGGAGGCTGCAAACAAGGCGGACGCCAAAAAATCCAGAGCGGGCCCTGAAACTCAGGCGGGAGAGGATAAAGATATCCCCGAGCGATCCCCAGAGAGAGACCCCCCCTCCCCCCCAAACACATCAGAGGAGTCGTCCCCGAGTGATCCCCAGAGCGAGGCACCCCCCGAGCACTCCCCAAACAGATCAGAGGAGACCCCCCGAGCGCTCCCCAAAGAGAAACCCAACCCAACCCCCCCCCCGAGCGATCCCCAAACAGATCAGAGGAGACACCCCCGAGCGCTCCCCAAAGAGAAACCCAACCCCCCCGAGCAATCCCCAAACAGATGAGAGGAGACACCCCCCGAGCGCTCCCCAAACAGATCAGAGGAGACACCCCCGAGCGCTCCCCAAAGAGAAACCCAACCCCCCCCCCCGAGCGATCCCCAAACAGATCAGAGGAGACACCCCCGAGCGCTCCCCAAAGAGAAACCCAACCCCCCCCGAGCGATCCCCAAACAGATCAGAGGAGACACCCCCGAGCGCTCCCCAAAGAGAAACCCAACCCCCCCCCCGAGCGATCCCCAAACAGATCAGAGGAGACACCCCCGAGCGCTCCCCAAAGAGAAACCCAAACCCCCCCCCCCCCCCGAGCGATCCCCAAACAGATCAGAGGAGACACCCCCGAGCGCTCCCCAAACAGATCAGAGGAGACCCCCCGAGCGCTCCCCAAAGAGAAACCCAACCCCCCCCCCCGAGCGATCCCCAAACAGATCAGAGGAGACACCCCCGAGCGCTCCCCAAAGAGAAACCCAACCCCCCCCCGAGCGATCCCCAAACAGATCAGAGGAGACACCCCCAAGCACTCCCCAAACAGATCAGAGGAGACACCCCCGAGCGCTCCCCAAACAGATCAGAGGAGACACCCCCGAGCGCTCCCCAAACAGATCAGAGGAGACACCCCCGAGCGCTCCCCAAACAGATCAGAGGAGACCCCCCGAGCGCTCCCCAAAGAGAAACCCAACCCCCCCCCCCGAGCGATCCCCAAACAGATCAGAGGAGACACCCCCGAGCGCTCCCCAAAGAGAAACCCAACCTCCCCCGAGCGATCCCCAAACAGATCAGAGGAGACACCCCCGAGCGCTCCCCAAAGAGAAACCCAACCCCCCCCCCCCCGAGCGATCCCCAAACAGATCAGAGGAGACACCCCCGAGCGCTCCCCAAACAGATCAGAGGAGACACCTCCGAGCGCTCCCCAAAGAGACACCCAACCCCCCCCCCGAGCGATCCCCAAACAGATCAGAGGAGACACCCCCGAGCGCTCCCCAAACAGATCAGAGGAGACACCCCCGAGCGCTCCCCAAAGAGACACCCAACCCCCCGAACGCTCCCCAAACAGATCAGAGGAGACACCCCCGAGCACTCCCCAAAGAGACACCCAACCCCCCCGAACGCTCCCCAAACAGTTCAGAGGAGACGTCCCCGAGTGCTCCCCAAACACATCAGAGGATACCCCCCCCAGAGCACTCCCCATACAGATCAGAGGAGACACCCCTGAGGGATCCCCCAACTAACCGGGAGAGACACCCCCGAGCGATCCCCCAACTAACCGGGAGAGACACCCCCGAGCGATCCCCCAACTAACCGGAGAGACACCCCCGAGCGATCCCCCAACTAACCGGGAGACACACACCCCTGAGCGATCCCCTAACATGGAGAGACACCCCCAAGTGATCCCCCAACAGAGAAAGGTGTCCCCGACCGATCCCCAAACAGACAGAGATCTACTCCAGAGCGTTCCCCACTCAGAGATGAGGCTGCAGTCACAATTTTACAGGTCCACAAATAGTAAAAATGCTAGAAATCCAGTCTAGAACATGGCGGCGCTCACCTCGGTTGTACTTCTCTAGGAGTTTCCTCTGGTCAAACACTTCTTTATTCAGAGCGATGTTCTCCCGTCTTGTCGCATTCATCTAACGAAGACCAAAGAGGAAAGAAGAGGATAAGTAAAGCCTCAATCTGCAGGAACCTGAGGACAGTAGAGGGAATATAGTAATGTAAGACCCCTCAGAATTCAGTGAGGACGGAGGAGAGGGGCGGTCACTGAATACTGAGGACGGAGGAGACGGGCGGTCACTGAATACTGAGGACGGAGGAGACGGGCGGTCACTGAATACTGAGGACGGAGGAGACGGGCGGTCACTGAATACTGAGGACAGAGGAGACGGGCGGTCACTGAATACTGAGGATGGAGGAGACGGGCGGTCACTGAATACTGAGGACGGAGGTACGGCAATGGGGGGTGGTATGCACGCCCTCCTACGCCAATCTTTTTCGGGTTTTGGGAGAGAGAGGTTTTCGGGGGGGGGGGGGGGGGGGTGGGGGCGGGGGTGCTGACTTATTCTGGATGATACTGTGGAGGGGAATGTCCCACAATTGGAGGATTTTATGAACAATCCTAACTCCAATGATTATGACATTACACTGACCCATAAGTATCAGGCATCGTCCGTGGATTTCTAGGATATCAGAGTATTCATTCATCCTGATGGCTCCATACAGACAGACATGTATAGAACAGAAATATCGGCTCATCCCCCGGCTACGATCTCAGCGATCCCGGCTACGATCTCAGTGATCCCGGCTACGATCTCAGTGATCCCGGCTACGATCTCAGCGATCCCGGCTACGATCTCAGTGATCCCGGCTACGATCTCAGTGATCCCGGCTACGATCTCAGCGACCCCGGCTACGATCTCAGTGATCCCGGCTACGATCTCAGTGGTCCCGGCTACGATCTCAGTGGTCCCGGCTACGATCTCAGCAATCCCGGCTACGATCTCAGCAATCCCGGCTACGATCTCAGTGATCCCGGCTACGATCTCAGCGATCCCGGCTACGATCTCAGTGATCCCGGCTACGATCTCAGCGATCCCGGCTACGATCTCAGTGATCCCGGCTACGATCTCAGTGACCCCGGCTACGATCTCAGCGATCCCGGCTACGATCTCAGTGATCCCGGCTACGATCTCAGCGATCCCGGCTACGATCTCAGCGATCCCGGCTACGATCTCAGCGATCCCGGCTACGATCTCAGTGATCCCGGCTACGATCTCAGCGGTCCCGGCTACGATCTCAGTGATCCCGGCTACGATCTCAGTGACCCCGGCTACGATCTCAGCGATCCCGGCTACGATCTCAGTGACCCCGGCTACGATCTCAGCGATCCCGGCTACGATCTCAGCGATCCCGGCTACGATCTCAGTGACCCCGGCTACGATCTCAGCGATCCCGGCTACGATCCCGGCTACGATCTCAGCGATCCCGGCTACGATCTCAGTGATCCCAGCTACGATCTCAGCGATCCCGGCTACGATCTCAGTGACCCCGGCTACGATCTCAGCGATCCCGGCTACGATCTCAGCGATCCCGGCTACGATCTCAGTGATCCCGGCTACGATCTCAGCGGTCCCGGCTACGATCTCAGTGACCCCGGCTACGATCTCAGCGATCCGGCTACGATCTCAGTGATCCCGGCTACGATCTCAGCGGTCCCGGCTACGATCTCAGTGACCCCGGCTACGATCTCAGCGATCCCGGCTACGATCTCAGCGATCCCGGCTACGATCTGACCGCAAGAGAAGGCCGCCGTCTGAGGGACGACTCGGTACATAGCCGCTATGTAACAAACCCCCACCTATAGTACGTGGAGGCAGCACATCGAGGAGTCGCTCCTGTGGAGCATGGTTGTCAAAATATGGAGAGATCTACAACCATTAACGCCGCAAATAATGGAAAGATCTAGGACATTCGGCATTTTATATATTATATAACGAGCAGCACAAATAGCGTTATATACCAAGTCACCTGCCCATGTATATCGGTCTGACAATACGCAAATTGAGGATCAGAGTTAGGGAACACAAGAGACATTGTGGCCGTGAAAAAGATTGAATTTGGGGACCCTAATCTGAAGACACCCCGTCATTTCAAGACAAACCATGGCTGTGACCCAACCGACCTCAGATTGAAGGCCATTGATGTCTGTCATTTAGGGGCAGGAGGAGGAGGGGACGACAAAAAAGCCCTTGCAAGGAGAGAGGGTGCGTGGATTGTCCCCAGGCAGACGTCATGATAAACTTCGCTTTTCATCCTATCTATGATCTTAGGGTCACATCCCGCTGTGAGTGAGCGGCTCTCTTCTTACAGGGTAACACTCTGCCAAAGGAGGAATAGTAGAGACATAATGGTTTACTGACTTGGTCATTTAAGGAGTCATATATGCAAAATCAACTCACAGTGATACCCTATGGAGATCCCTGAGGGATCCTCAGCATTGCTTTGATGTCATTGGTTTTAACTGTTTATATTCTTTTTTGTTTTTAACCATGTGATAGTATCTCCCATTTCTTGGCTTGTCTTTGGTCCCGACTCTAAAGGTACAGTCACATGCGGCAGCATTTCTTGCAATTTCACTGGAGATGCAGCGGTATGATTGGAGGAGGGAGATGTAGCGGTATGATTGGAGGAGGGAGATGTAGCGGTATGATTGGAGGAGGGAGATGTAGCGGTATGATTGGAGAAGGGAGATGTAGAGGTATGATTGGAGGAGGGAGATGTAGCGGTATGATTGGAGGAGGGAGATGTAGCGGTATGATTGGAGGAGGGAGATGTAGCGGTATGATTGGAGGAGGGAGATGTAGCGGTATGATTGGAGGAGGGAGATGTAGCGGTATGATTGGAGGAGGGAGATGTAGCGGTATGATTGGAGGAGGGAGATGTAGCGGTATGATTGGAGGAGGAGATGTAGCGGTATGATTGGAGGAGGGAGATGTAGCGGTATGATTGGAGGAGGGAGATGTAGCGGTATGACTGGAGGTGGAGATGTAGCGGTATGATTGGAGGAGGGAGATGTAGCGGTATGATTGGAGGAGGGAGATGTAGCGGTATGGTTGGAGGAGGGAGATGTAGCGGTATGATTGGAGAGGGGAGATGTAGCGGTATGATTGGAGGAGGGAGATGTAGCGGTATGATTGGAGGAGGGAGATGTAGCGGTATGATTGGAGGAGGGAGATGTAGCGGTATGATTGGAGGAGGGAGATGTAGCGGTATGATTGGAGGAGGGAGATGTAGAAGTATGATTGGAGGAGGGAGATGTAGCGGTATGATTGGAGGAGGAGAGTAGCGTATGATGAGAAAGATGTAGCGTATGATTGGAGGAGAGAGAGATGTAGCGGTATGATGGAGGAGGAGATGTAGCGGTATGATTGAGAGGAGATTCGTAGACTAGGAGGAGTAGCGGTATGATTGGAGAAGGGAGATGTAGCGGTATGACTGGAGGAGGGAGATGTAGCGGTATGATTGGAGGAGGAGATGTAGCGGTATGATTGGAGGGAAAGGGAGATGTAGCGGTATGATTGGAGAGAGGAGATGTAGCGGTATGATTGGAGAAGGGAGATGCAGCGGTATGATTGGAGGAGGGAGATGTAGCGGTATGATTGGAGGAGAGAGATGTAGCGGTATGATTGGAGAAGGGAGATGTAGCGGTATGACTGGAGGAGGGAGATGTAGCGGTATGATTGGAGGAGAGAGATGTAGCGGTATGACTGGAGAAGGGAGATGCAGCGGTATGATTGGAGGAGAGAGATGTAGCGGTATGATTGGAGGAGAGAGATGTAGCAGTATGACTGGAGGAGGGAGATGTAGCAGTATGATTGGAGGAGGGAGATGTAGCGGTATGATTGGAGGAGAGAGATGTAGCGGTATGACTGGAGAAGGGAGATGCAGCGGTATGATTGGAGGAGAGAGATGTAGCGGTATGATTGGAGGAGAGAGATGTAGCAGTATGACTGGAGGAGGGAGATGTAGCGGTATGATTGGAGGAGGGAGATGTAGCGGTATGATTGGAGAAGGGAGATGTAGCGGTATGATTGGAGGAGAGAGATGTAGCGGTATGATTGGAGGAGAGAGATGTAGCGGTATGACTGGAGGAGGGAGATGTAGCGGTATGATTGGAGGAGGGAGATGTAGCGGTATGATTGGAGAAGGGAGATGCAGCGGTATGATTGGAGAAGGGAGATGCAGCGGTATGATTGGAGAAGGGAGATGTAGCGGTATGATTGGAGAAGGGAGATGTAGCGGTATGATTGGAGAAGGGAGATGCAGCGGTATGATTGGAGGAGGGAGATGTAGCGGTATGATTGGAGGAGGGAGATGTAGCGGTATGATTGGAGGAGGGAGATGTAGAGGTATGATTGGAGGAGAGAGATGTAGCGGTATGACTGGAGGAGGGAGATGTAGCGGTATGACTGGAGGAGGGAGATGTAGCGGTATGATTGGAGGAGGGAGATGTAGCGGTATGATTGGAGAAGGGAGATGTAGCGGTATGATTGGAGAAGGGAGATGTAGCGGTATGATTGGAGAAGGGAGATGCAGCGGTATGATTGGAGGAGAGAGATGTAGCGGTATGACTGGAGAAGGGAGATGTAGCGGTATGATTGGAGAAGGGAGATGTAGCGGTATGATTGGAGAAGGGAGATGCAGCGGTATGATTGGAGGAGGGAGATGTAGCGGTATGATTGGAGGAGGGAGATGTAGCGGTATGATTGGAAGAGGGAGATGTAGAGGTATGATTGGAGGAGGGAGATGTAGCGGTATGATTGGAGGAGGGAGATGTAGCAGTATGATTGGAGGAGGGAGATGTAGCGGTATGATTGGAGGAGGGAGATGTAGCGGTATGATTGGAGGAGGGAGATGTAGCGGTATGATTGGAAGAGGGAGATGTAGAGGTATGATTGGAGGGTGGAGATGTAGCAGTATGATTGGAGGAGGGAGATGTAGCGGTATGATTGGAGGAGGGAGATGTAGCGGTATGATTGGAGGAGGGAGATGTAGCGGTATGATTGGAAGAGGGAGATGTAGAGGTATGATTGGAGGGTGGAGATGTAGCGGTATGATTGGAGAAGGGAGATGTAGAGGTATGATTGGAGGAGGGAGATGTAGCGGTATGATTGGAGGAGGGAGATGTAGCGGTATGATTGGAGGAGGGAGATGTAGCAGTATGATTGGAAGAGGGAGATGTAGAGGTATGATTGGAGGGTGGAGATGTAGCGGTATGATTGGAGGAGGGAGATGTAGCGGTATGATTGGAAGAGGGAGATGTAGAGGTATGATTGGAGGAGGGAGATGTAGCAGTATGATTGGAGGAGGGAGATGTAGCGGTATGATTGGAGGAGGGAGATGTAGCGGTATGATTGGAGGAGGGAGATGTAGCGGTATGATTGGAAGAGGGAGATGTAGAGGTATGATTGGAGGGTGGAGATGTAGCGGTATGATTGGAGAAGGGAGATGTAGAGGTATGATTGGAGGAGGAGATGTAGCGGTATGATTGGAGGAGGGAGATGTAGCGGTATGATTGGAGAAGGGAGATGTAGAGGTATGATTGGAGGAGGGAGATGTAGCGGTATGATTGGAGGAGGGAGATGTAGCGGTATGATTGGAGAAGGGAGATGTAGTGGTATGATTGGAGGAGGGAGATGTAGCGGTATGATTGGAGGAGGGAGATGTAGCGGTATGGTTGGAGGAGGGAGATGTAGCGGAATCATCTGTGTACTCCTAGAATTATATATAGAGTTTTGTAATAATGGATATTTCACTCATAGAGAGATCGGGATGCGATCAGGACACACATGTTTCGTTCCCCTTTATACCTACTGTAAGTGCAGTACATGAAAAAAATTTCCGGTGTGAGAGTGCTGGAAACCACCGGTGATGGGCGGCTGCACACGTGCGGCACAGGTGGGGAGGGCAGACCATCAGTCTGGGGATATAAAGGGCTGGTGACAGACAGAGCATGCCCGCTGAGGAAGCTCTGAGGGAAATGGTGACAGACAGAGCATGCCCGCTGAGGAAGCTCTGAGGGAAATGGTGACAGACAGAGCATGCCCGCTGAGGAAGCTCTGAGGGAAACGTGTTGCGGTGTCCCTACAGCCATCTCTGCCCAGCGGAGGAGCAAATGGGTAAACACAGAAACGAGATAGGACGGTGGGGTTTCAGGAGGTGAAGGGCTAAACTGGTTTATACACTTTGGATCCCCATTAGAGGCTTAGGCACCATCTAGGCTGCAGTATACATCATCTGGGGTCATCCCCATCAACCAGTCGTCCGGATCATCAGCGTTATTATGGTTTCTCACCGTTTAATCTTTATCTGTGAGACAAATGTGTCCCATATGGAATTACTGGGCAGCGCTATACTAACCTGTCTGTAGAAAGCCTCCATCGTTTATAAGATTTTATTATTATTGGGGCAATGTGCAGAAATTACAATAGAAAGCATTGATATAAACTGAAAGCCGCCTGCTCTATTTAAGGTTAAAACTCTCCGTTTCCAAAAATTATGTTTAAAACTGTATATAGGAGAGTCCTATTATGAAGTCTATAGTATCCATGTATAACTCATGTATTACTGAACCTCGCTGAACTACAAGCCCCAGCATTGTATGTAATGCAGCAGAACACTGAGGGGATCCACATTCTCACCTTTGTGTTCTGTTCATTGATGATAACCCATTAACCCTTCTGTGTCTGGAGCGCCTGACTGCAGTGTTTCACAGCCCTGTATATAGGGTATCTCTGTATAGCGCCCCCCCATGTTCTGTCCTGGACTCACCTCCTCCATCAGATCCTGCAGTTTGGAGCGGATTCCCTCCAGGTCTCCGGAGATCGTCACCTTCTCGTTCTCAACACTAACGAGTCGTTCCTGAAGTTCTAGAAGAGGAGGATAGAGGGTGTTACATGATGTCTGCTGCCCCCCAGGGGTCCCCTCCCCTTTATACTGTCTGCTGCCATCCCCATCGGTGTACAGCCCCCTTCCCCTTCGATGTGCACCGCTCCCACCTTATACAATTGCCCCCCCCCCATTGTCCAGACCCCTCCCCCATTATACTGACTGCTGACCTTCCCCCTCGATGTGCACCGCTCCCGCCTTATACTAATTGCCCCCCCCCCCGTGGTCCAGCCCCCACCCCATTATACTGACTGCTGCCCCCCTCTCCACAGTGTCCAACCCCCTCCCCATTATATACTAAGTGCTATGTTCCCCCCTCCACCATTATGCTAATTGCTGACCTCCAGCCTCCTCCTCGGTTCCAGCCCCCTCACCCCTTGGTGTCCACAGCTTCCTCCTTATACTGACTGCCCCCCGATGTCCAGCCCCCTCCCCCCAGTGTCCAGCCCCCTCCTCTTTATACTAACTGCTGCCCCCCCTCCCCGGTGTCCAGCCCCCTCCCCCTTATACTGACTGCTGCCCCTCCCCGGTGTCCAGCCCCCTACTTCCCCCTTATACTTACTGCTGCCCCGCTCCCCCATATCCAGCCCCCTCCCCCCTGGTGTCCAGCCCCCTCTCCCTCTTATACTGACTGCTGCCCCACACATATCCAGCCCCCTCCCCCCCAGTGTCCAGCCCCCTCTCCGCCTTATACTGACTGCTGCCCCACCTCCCCCGTGTCCAGTCCCCTCCCCCTTATAATGACTGCTGCCCCCCCATTCCCCCGTGTCCAGCCTCATCCCCTTATACTGACTGCTGCCCCCCATTCCCCCGTGTCCAGCCCCATCCCCCTTATACTAACTGCTGCCCCCCCAACCCGGTGTCTAGCCCCCTTTCCTTATACTGACTACTGCCCCCCCAACCCGGTGTCCAGCCCCCTCCCCTTATACTGACTGCTGCCCCCCCATTCCCCCGTGTCCAGCCCCCTCCCCTTATACTAACTGCTGCCCCCCCAACCCGGTGTCTAGCCCCCTTTCCTTATACTGACTACTGCCCCCCCTCCCCGGTGTCCAGCCCCCTCCTTCCCTCTTACAGTATGTGCTGCCCCTCGGTGTCCGGAGCTCCCTCTACCTTTCAGGTTGCGCTGACAGTCCAGGGAGGTGCAGCCGCCGTCCTCGTCTTCCTCCTGGTCCAGGTTGATCTCCTCGCTGATGGTTTCCGGCCCCAGCTTGGCCATGTACATCATACTGATCCTCTTCAGGTTCTTGTTCTCCTTATTTAACTATCAGCAGAGAAAACACAGAAGAAGCCATGAGACAAAGTGCGGCTGTGCGGAGCGCGGGGGGTCAGCGACAACAAAGGGCCCAGTGTGCCCAGGTCGGCTATACTCCGGCGATCTCCCCAACACAAGCCCTATACCCTATGTATGGACTCCAGTGCACGGACCCCCACTGGGACATCACCCCCTTTCAGTGCACGGACCCCCGCTGGGACATCACCCCCCACGAGTGGGAGCCCTGACATTCTCTGCCAGTGACGAGGCTTCGTCCGCCCACGGCCCCGGAGTCAGAGGACACAGTGATCGGCCTGTAGGACGCGCCGGACATCAGGGCTTCAGTCACTGGTGGAGATTGTGCTCAGGGCTCGCTGACTTTCTGCTGCTGTGTCTGAGGCCAGATATTGTCACACGTATAAATACAGACCTCGCCGCATGGCGTCTGCTGACAGTAACTGATGTGTAAGTGATCCACGGAGAAACCGTCCTGCTTGACTTCACTGAGAATAGGCACACAACTGGTCCACCATGAGGAGAGCAGATGTGACGACCGAGAATAGGCCCACGACTGGTCCATCATGAGGAGAGCAGATGTGACCACCGAGAATAGGCACACGACTGGTCCACCATGAGAAGAGCAGATGTGACCACCGAGAATAGGCCCACAACTGGTCCACCATGAGGAGAGCAGATGTGACCACTGAGAATAGGCACACAACTGGTCCACCATCAGGAGAGCAGATGTGACCACCGAGAATAGACCCACGACAGGTCCACCATGAGGAGAGCAGATGTGACCACCGAGAATAGGCACACGACAGGTCCACCATGAGGAGAGCAGATGTGACCACCGAGAATAGGCACACAACTGGTCCACCATGAGGAGAGCAGATGTGACCACCGAGAATAGGCACACAACTGGTCCACCATGAGGAGAGCAGATGTGACCACTGAGAATAGGCCCACAACAGGTCCACCATGAGGAGAGCAGATGTGACCACTGAGAATAGGCAAACGACTGGTCCACCATGAGGAGAGCAGATGTGACCACCGAGAATAGGCACACGACAGGTCCACCATGAGGAGAGCAGATGTGACCACTGAGAATAGGCACACGACAGGTCCACCATGAGGAGAGCAGATGTGACCACCGAGAATAGGCACACGACAGGTCCACCATGAGGAGAACAGATGTGACCACCGAGAATAGGCAAACGACTGGTCCACCATGAGGAGAGCAGATGTGACCACCGAGAATAGGCACACGACTGGTCCACCATGAGGAGAGCAGATGTGACCACTGAGAATAGGCACACGACAGGTCCACCATGAGGAGAGCAGATGTGACCACCGAGAATAGCCCACAACAGGTCCATCATGAGGAGAGCAGATGTGACCACCGAGAATAGGCACACGACAGGTCCAACATGAAAAGAGCAGATGTGACCACCGAGAATAGGCACACGACAGGTCCACCATGAGGAGAGCAGATGTGACCACCGAGAATAGGCACACGACAGGTCCACCATGAGGAGAGCAGATGTGACCACCGAGAATAGGCACACGACTGGTCCACCATGAGGAGAGCAGATGTGACCACTGAGAATAGGCACACAACAGGTCCACCATGAGGAAAGCAGATGTGACCACCGAGAATAGTCACACGACTGGTCCACCATGAGGAGAGCAGATGTGACCACTGAGAATAGGCACACAACTGGTCCCCCATAAGGAGAGAAGATGTGACCACCGAGAATAGGCACACGACTGGTCCACCATGAGGAGAGCAGATGTGACCACTGAGAATAGGCACACGACAGGTCCACCATGAGGAAAGCAGACAAGAACACAGAGTGGGCACATGACAAGTCCACCATGAGGAGAGCAGACATGACATGACCAAGAATGAGCACAACAGGTCCCCCAAGAAGCGAGCAGACGTGATTTCACTGACAACGGGCAAGCAACAAGTACACCATGAGGAGAGCAGATATGACTCCACTGAGAATGAGCATGCCTCAGGTCCACCATGAGGAGAGCAGATGTGACTCCACTGAGAATAGGCACATCTTACGTCCAACATGAGGAGAGCAGATGTCAAAACCGAAAATGGGCATGCAACAGGTCTGCCATATGCAGAGCAGACGTGATCACCGAGAATGGACACACGACAGGTCCACCATGAGGAGAGCAGACGTGACCACCGAGAATAGGCACATGACTGGTCCACCATGAGGAGAGCAGATGTGACCACCGAGAATAGGCCCACGACAGGTCCACCATGAGGAGAGCAGATGTGACCACTGAGAATAGGTACACGACTGGTCCACCATGAGGAGAGCAGATGTGACCACCGAGAATAGGCCCACGACAGGTCCACCATGAGGAGAGCAGATGTGACCACTGAGAATAGGCACACAAATGGTCCACCATGAGGAGAGCAGATGTGACCACTGAAAATAGGCACACAACAGGTCCACCATGAGGAAAGCAGATGTGACCACCGAGAATAGGCACACGACTGGTCCACCATGAGGAGAGCAGATGTGACCACTGAGAATAGGCCCACGACAGGTCCACCATGAGGAGAGCAGATGTGACCACCGAGAATAGGCACACGACTGGTCCACCATGAGGAGAGCAGATGTGACCACTGAGAATAGGCACACGACAGGTCCATCATGAGAAGAGCAGATGTGACCACCGAGAATAGGCCCACGACAGGTCCACCATGAGGAGAGCAGATGTGACCACCGAGAATAGGCACACGACAGGTCCACCATGAGGAGAGCAGATGTGACCACCGAGAATAGGCACACGACAGGTCCACCATGAGGAGAGCAGATGTGACCACCGAGAATAGGCACACGACTGGTCCACCATGAGGAGAGCAGATGTGACCACCGAGAATAGGCACACGACTGGTCCACCATGAGGAGAGCAGATGTGACCACCGAGAATAGGCACACGACTGGTCCACCATGAGGAGAGCAGATGTGACCACCGAGAATAGGCACATGACAGGTCCACCATGAGGAGAGCAGATGTGACCACCGAGAATAGGCACATGACAGGTCCACCATGAGGAGAGCAGATGTGACCACTGAGAATAGGCCCACGCCAGGTCCACCATGAGGAGAGCAAATGTGACCACTGAGAATAGGCACATGACAGGTCCACCATGAGGAGAGCAGATGTGACCACTGAGAATAGGCACACGACAGGTCCAACATGAGGAGAGCAGATGTGACCACTGAGAATAGGCCCACGCCAGGTCCACCATGAGGAGAGCAGATGTGCCACCGAGAATAGGCACACGACAGGTGCACCATGAGGAGAGCAAATGTGACCACTGAGAATAGGCACATGACAGGTCCACCATGAGGAGAGCAGATGTGACCACTGAGAATAGGCACACGACAGGTCCAACATGAGGAGAGCAGATGTGACCACTGAGAATAGGCACACGACAGGTCCAACATGAGGAGAGCAGATGTGACCACTGAGAATAGGCACACGACTGGTCCATCATGAGGAGAGCAGATGTGACCGAGAATAGGCACATGACAAGTCCACCATGAGGAGAGCAGATGTGACCACCGAGAATAGGCCCACGACTGGTCCACCATGAGGAGAGCAGATGTGACCACCGAGAATAGGCCCACGACTGGTCCACCATCAGGAGAGCAGATGTGACCACCGAGAATAGGCACATGACAAGTCCACCATGAGGAGAGCAGATGTGACCACCGAGAATAGGCACATGACAAGTCCACCATCAGGAGAGCAGATGTGACCACCGAGAATAGGCACATGACAAGTCCACCATGAGGAGAGCAGACATGACATGACCAAGAATGAGCACGACAGGTCCCCCAAGGAGCGAGCAGACGTGATTTCACTGACAACGGGCAAGCAACAAGTACACCATGAGGAGAGCAGATGTGACTCCACTGAGCATAGGCACGCCTCAGGTCCACCATGAGGAGAGCAGATGTGACCACCGAGAATAGGCCCACGACAGGTCCACCATGAGGAGAGCAGATGTGACCACCGAGAATAGGCACACGACTGGTCCACCATGAGGAAAGCAGATGTGACCACCGAGAATAGGCACACGACTGGTCCACCATGAGGAGAGCAGATGTGACCACCGAGAATAGGCACACGACAGGTCCACCATGAGGAAAGCAGATGTGACTCCACTGAGCATAGGCACACGACAGGTCCACCATGAGGAGAGCAGATGTCAAAACCGAAAATGGGCATGCAACAGGTCCGCCATATGCAGAGCAGACGTGACCACCGAGAATGGGTAAGCGTCAGGTTCCCCATGTGTTGAGCAGAAGGGACCACAAAAAATTGGCACGTGACAGGTCTACCATGAGGCGAGCAGACATGACCACCGAGAATGGGATCACAATAGGTCCAAAATGAGATGAGAAGATATGATGACCCAAGAATAGGCACGAAATGGGTCCACCATGAGGAGAGCAGATGTGACCACTGAAAATAAGCACACAACAGGTCCACCATGAGGCGAGAAGACGTGACCACCGAGAATAAGCACTCGACAGGTCCAGAAAGAGGCGAGCACTCGACAGGTCCACCAAGAGGCGAGCACTCGACAGGTCCACCATGAGGAGAGCACTCGACAGGTCCACCAAGAGGCGAGCACTCGACAGGTCCACCAAGAGGCGAGCACTCGACAGGTCCACCATGAGGAGAGCACTCGACAGGTCCACCAAGAGGCGAGCACTCGACAGGTCCACCAAGAGGCGAGCACTCGACAGGTCCACCAAGAGGCGAGCACTCGACAGGTCCACCAAGAGGCGAGCACTCGACAGGTCCACCAAGAGGTGAGCACTCGACAGGTCCACCAAGAGGCGAGCACTCGACAGGTCCACCAAGAGGCGAGCACTCGACAGGTCCACCAAGAGGTGAGCACTCGACAGGTCCACCAAGAGGTGAGCACTCGACAGGTCCACCAAGAGGTGAGCACTCGACAGGTCCACCATGAGGAGAGCACTCGACAGGTCCACCATGAGGAGAGCACTCGACAGGTCCACCATGAGGCGTGAAGATGTGACCACCGAGAATGGGCACTGTACAGATAGGGTCAACACAAAGGGGGAGTAGGGGGGAAGGGGTCAGCAGAATAAAGAGGGGGGGTCTGTAGAATAAAGAGGGGGGTCAGCAGGTGGAGGTCACCTAGGACAATGAGCATTTCTTGCTGACAGGGGCAGCCGCACTGTTTTCTTTTGCCCCCATGTTCGGCGTTTTGCCTATTTTCTGCACTTGGAGCCACCGGTGTCAGCTCTACCTGCCGCACAGACTACGGAGGATAATACAGGTGATTTTCTGTGAGATGAATGAAGCTGCAGAGTGAGCAGGACGCTGTGCAGTGCCGGCGGCCTTTGGTCAATGCATCTGTGGATGTCCGAGGTGGTGGCACAAGCTCTCGTCCTGCGCTCGGGGCTCAGCGGCGTCAGTCTGCACCTGTACTCGTCTGTTTGGCCTTCCCAAACGCATCTATAGAAACGCTACTTCCCGGGGTCAAAAGAGGCCGATAATGAGTGCAGATCTCGGGGCTAATGTGCAGGGACATGAGAACGGTGGTTGGAGCTGCTGCGATTTCAGAGACCGCGGTGTAATGAAATTCCTCAGAAAATTGCAGTAATCTGAGCGCGATGAAGAGGCCGCGACGATCTGCACTCCGGAGGAGAGAAATACAGGAAAACATCAGCGGTAATGACAACAATAATACGGAGGATGAGGCCGAGAGGACGACGTCCCAGCAATCAGAGGACGATCCCCGCCACACAACCTCCGCCACGTGCCGCCACTGACGAGCCGCCACTGACGAGCCGCCACCGACGAGCCGCCACCGACGAGCCGCCACCGACGAGCCACCACCGACGAGCCACCACCGACGAGCCACCACCGACGAGCCACCACCGACGAGCCGCCACCGACGAGCCGCCACCAGAAGATTCTGTGATGCCAGCGGCTGCTCCGGCGTCTTGGGAGATTGCAGATAATAAGTGGTGAAGAACAATGGCTGGAAGAGCAGAAAATGACTGAGATTCCGGATAAACAGTCATTCAAACCTGAATGGCCGCGTCCTGGAGCACATGATCTGCTGTGTCGGGAGGGGGGGCACACGTCCTGCCAGTATCGGGGGCACACGACCTGCCAGTGTCAGGTATCCCTTCTACATCACAGGGTGCAGCCTCCCGGGGCGCGGTATCTTCTTTTTTGTCTCCACACCCCCCATAGTTTCTCAGATTTGCCACCGTTGCAGGCTAAACACAATCTGTACCCAAATAAAGATGGCGGTGACTGCACCCCGAAATCAACACCAGGGAACCCTATAATCTGAAGATGAGCGATTGCAGACGCCTTTGTGCCGCTTGTAAGACCCCTCTCACTTGGGACCCAGACCCTGACCCACCCCAGAGCAGAGCAGCAATCACACCGACACTGACCACCAGCAGAACCCGCGCAGTTACCTTCGATGCCAGGGCCTCAGCGCTCTCCCGACACGTCTTCTCAATCTCCAGACTGTTCTGCATAACGCCGACCTCCTCAATAACCAAGTGCGAGACTGCGAGACACAAGAAGAATATTCAAGAACATAGGAGAAGTATTATAGTAGTTATATTCTTGTACATAGGAGCAGTATTATAGTAGTTATATTCTTGTATATAGGGGCAGTATTATAGTAGTTATATTCTTGTATATACGAGCAGTATTATAGTAGTTATATTCTTGTATATAGGAGAAGTATTATAGTAGTTCTATTCTTGTATATAGGAGCAGTATTATAGTAGTTATATTCTTGTATATAGGGGCAGTATTATAGTAGTTATATTCTTGTATATAGGAGCAGTATTATAGTAGTTATACTCTTGTACATAGGGGCAGTATTATAGTAGTTCTATTCTTGTATATAGGAGCAGTATTATAGTAGTTATATTCTTGTACATAGGGGCTGTATTATAGTAGTTATATTCTTGTACATAGGAGCAGTATTACAGTAGTTATATTCTTGTATATAGGAGCAGTAGTATAGTAGTTATATTCTTGTATATAGGGGCAGTATTATAGTAGTTATATTCTTGTATATAGGGGCAGTATTATAGTAGTTATATTCTTGTATATAGGGGCAGTAGTATAGTAGTTATATTCTTGTATATAGGGGCAGTATTATAGTAGTTATATTCTTGTATATAGGGGCAGTATTATAGTAGTTATATTCTTGTATATAGGGGCAGTATTATAGTAGTTATATTCTTGTATATAGGGGCAGTATTATAGTAGTTATATTCTTGTATATAGGGGCAGTATTATAGTAGTTATATTCTTGTACATAGGAGCAGTATTATAGTAGTTATATTCTTGTATATAGGGCAGTATTATAGTAGTTATATTCTTGTATATAGGAGAAGTATTATAGTAGTTATTCTTGTATAAGGCATATTATATATTATATTCTTGTATATAGGGGCAGTATTATAGTAGTTATATTCTTGTATATAGGGGCAGTATTATAGTAGTTATATTCTTGTATATAGGGCAGTATTATAGTAGTTATATTCTTGTATATAGGAGCAGTATTATAGTAGTTATATTCTTGTATATAGGGCAGTATTATAGTAGTTATATTCTTGTATATAGGAGCAGTATTATAGTAGTTATATTCTTGTATATAGGAGCAGTATTATAGTAGTTATATTCTTGTATATAGGGCAGTATTATAGTAGTTATATTCTTGTATATAGGGCAGTATTATAGTAGTTATATTCTTGTATATAGGGCAGTATTATAGTAGTTATATTCTTGTACATAGGAGCAGTATTATAGTAGTTATATTCTTGTACATAGGAGCAGTATTATAGTAGTTATATTCTTGTATATAGGAGCAGTATTATAGTAGTTATATTCTTGTATATAGGGCAGTATTATAGTAGTTATATTCTTGTATATAGGGGCAGTATTATAGTAGTTATATTCTTGTATATAGGGGCAGTATTATAGTAGTTATATTCTTGTATATAGGGGCAGTATTATAGTAGTTATATTCTTGTATATAGGGGCAGTATATAGTAGTTATATTCTTGTATATAGGGGCAGTATTATAGTAGTTATATTCTTGTATATAGGGGCAGTATTATAGTAGTTATATTCTTGTAATAGGGCAGTATTATAGTAGTTATATTCTTGTATATAGGGGCAGTATTATAGTAGTTATATTCTTGTATATAGGGGCAGTATTATAGTAGTTATATTCTTGTATATAGGGCAGTATTATAGTAGTTATATTCTTGTATATAGGAGGCAGTATTATAGTAGTTATATTCTTGTATATAGGAGGCAGTATTATAGTAGTTATATTCTTGTATAATAGGAGCAGTATTATAGTAGTTATATTCTTGTAATAGGGGCAGTATTATAGTAGTTATATTCTTGTATATAGGAGCAGTATTATAGTAGTTATATTCTTGTATATAGGGGCAGTATTATAGTAGTTATATTCTTGTATATAGGGGCAGATGTTTTTTATAGTTATATATTCTTGTATATAGGGCAGTATTATAGTAGTTATATTCTTGTATATAGGAGCAGTATTACAGTAGCTATATTCTTGTATATACAGTTAGGGCCAGAAATATTTGGACAGTGACACAATTTTCGCGAGTTGGGCTCTGCATGCCGCCACATTGGATTTGAAATGAAACCTCTACAACAGAATTCAAGTGCAGATTGTAACGTTTAATTTGAAGGGTTGAACAAAAATATCTGATAGAAAATGTAGGAATTGTACACATTTCTTTACAAACACTCCACATTTTAGGAGGTCAAAAGTAATTGGACAAATAAACATAACCCAAACAAAATATTTTTATTTTCAATATTTTGTTGCGAATCCTTTGGAGGCAATCACTGCCTTAAGTCTGGAACCCATGGACATCACCAAACGCTGGGTTTCCTCCTTCTTAATGCTTTGCCAGGCCTTTACAGCCGCAGCCTTCAGGTCTTGCTTGTTTGTGGGTCTTTCCGTCTTAAGTCTGGATTTGAGCAAGTGGAATGCGGCTCAATTGGGTTAAGATCTGGTGATTGACTTGGCCATTGCAGAAGGTTCCACTTTTTTGCACTCATGAACTCCTGGGTAGCTTTGGCTGTATGCTTGGGGTCATTGTCCATCTGTACTATGAAGCGCCGTCCAATCAACTTTGCAGCATTTGGCTGAATCTGGGCTGAAAGTATATCCCGGTACACTTCAGAATTCATCCGGCTACTCTTGTCTGCTGTTATGTCATCAATAAACACAAGTGACCCAGTGCCATTGAAAGCCATGCATGCCCATGCCATCACGTTGCCTCCACCATGTTTTTACAGAGGATGTGGTGTGCCTTGGATCATGTGCCGTTCCCTTTTTTCTTCCCATCATTCTGGTACAGGTTGATCTTTGTCTCATCTGTCCATAGAATACTTTTCCAGAACTGAGCGGCTTCTTGAGGTGTTTTTCAGCAAATGTAACTCTGGCCTGTCTATTTTTGGAATTGATGAATGGTTTGCATCTAGATGTGAACCCTTTGTATTTACTGTCATGGAGTCTTCTCTTTACTGTTGACTTAGAGACAGATACACCTACTTCACTGAGAGTGTTCTGGACTTCAGTTGATGTTGTGAACGGGTTCTTCTTCACCAAATAAAGTATGCGGCGATCATCCACCACTGTTGTCATCCGTGGACGCCCAGGCCTTTTACAGTTCCCAAGCTCACCAGTCAATTCCTTTTTTCTCAGAATGTACCCAACTGTTGATTTTGCTACTCCAAGCATGTCTGCTATCTCTCTGATGGATTTTTTCTTTTTTTTCAGCCTCAGGATGTTCTGCTTCACCTCAATTGAGAGTTCCTTTGACCGCATGTTGTCTGGTCACAGCAGCAGCTTCCAAATGCAAAACCACACACCTGGAATCCACCCCTGACCTTTTAACTACTTCATTGATTACAGGTTAACGAGGGAGACGCCTTCAGAGTTAATTGCAGCCCTTAGAGTCCATTGTCCAATTACTTTTGGTCCCTTGAAAAAGAGGAGGCTATGCATTACAGAGCTATGATTCCTAAACCCTTTCTCCGATTTGGATGTGGAAAGTCTCATATTGCAGCTGGGAGTGTGCACTTTCAGCCCATATTATATATATATAATTGTATTTCTGAACATGTTTTTTTAAACAGCTAAAATAACAAAACTTGTGTCACTGTCCAAATATTTCTGGCCCTAACTGTAGGGGCAGTATTATAGTAGTTATATTCTTGTATATAGGAGCAGTATTATAGTAGTTATATTCTTGTATATAGGGGCAGTATTATAGTAGTTATATTCTTGTATATTGGGGCAGTATTATAGTAGTTATATTCTTGTATATAGGGGCAGTATTATAGTAGTTATATTCTTGTACATAGGAGCAGTATTATAGTAGTTATATTCTTGTACATAGGATCAGTATTATAGTAGTTATATTCTTGTATATAGAGGCAGTATTATAGTAGTTATATTCTTGTACATAGGAGCAGTATTATAGTAGTTATATTCTTGTATATAGGGGCAGTATTATAGTAGTTATATTCTTGTATATAGGAGCAGTATTATAGTAGTTATATTCTTGTATATAGGGGCAGTATTATAGTAGTTATATTCTTGTATATAGGAGCAGTATTATAGTAGTTATATTCTTGTATATAGGGCAGTATTATATTAGTTTATATTCTTGTACATAGGGGCAGTATTATAGTAGTTATATTCTTGTACATAGGGCAGTATTATAGTAGTTATATTCTTGTAATAGGGGCAGTATTATAGTAGTTATATTCTTGTATATAGGAGCAGTATTATAGTAGTTATATTCTTGTATATAGGGGCAGTATTATAGTAGTTATATTCTTGTATATAGGAGCAGTATTATAGTAGTTATATTCTTGTATATAGGGCAGTATTATAGTAGTTATATTCTTGTATATAGGGCAGTATTATATAGTTATATTCTTTATATAGGAGCAGTATTATAGTAGTTATATTCTTGTACATAGGGGCAGTATTATAGTAGTTATATTCCTGTAATAGGAGCAGTATTATAGTAGTTATATTCTTGTATATAGGAGCAGTATTATAGTAGTTATATTCTTGTATATAGGGGCAGTATTATAGTAGTTATATTCTTGTATATAGGGCAGTATTATAGTAGTTATATTCTTGTATATAGGGCAGTATTATAGTAGTTATATTCTTGTATATAGGAGCAGTATTATAGTAGTTATATTCTTGTATATAGGGCAGTATTATAGTAGTTATATTCCTGTATATAGGGCAGTATTATAGTAGTTATATTCTTGTATATAGGAGCAGTATTAAGTAGTTATATTCTTGTATATAGGGGCAGTATTATAGTAGTTATATTCTTGTATAGGAGCAGTATTATAGTAGTTATATTCTTGTATATAGGGGGCAGTATTACAGTAGTTATATTCTTGTATATAGGAGCAGTATTACAGTAGTTTATATTCTTGTATATAGGAGCAGTATTATAGTAGTTATATTCTTGTATATAGAGGCAGTATATACAGTAGTTATATTCTTGTATATAGGGCAGTATTACAGTAGTTATTTTCTTGTATATAGAGAGTAATACAGTAGTTATATTCTTGTACATAGGAGCAGTATTATAGTAGTTTATTTGTATATAGGGCATATTATAGTAGATTCTGTACATAGACTATTATTGTAGTTATATTCTTGTATATAGGAGCAGTATTATAGTAGTTATATTCTTGTATATAGGGGCAGTATTATAGTAGTTATATTCTTGTATATAGGGCAGTATTATAGTAGTTATATTCTTGATATAGGAGCAGTATTATAGTAGTTATATTCTTGTACATAGGGCAGTATTATAGTAGTTATATTCTTGTATATAGGGGCAGTATTATTGTAGTTATTTCTTGTATATAGGAGCAGTATTATAGTAGTTATATTCTTGTACATAGGGCAGTATTATAGTAGTTATATTCCTGTACATAGGAGCTATTAGTAGTTATATTCTTGTACATAGGGCAGTATTATAGTGTTATATTCTTGTATATAGGCAGTATTATAGTAGTTATCTTGTATATAGGGCAGTATTATAGTAGTTATATTCTTGTATATAGGCATATTAAGTATATATTCTTGTACATAGGGGCTGTATTATAGTAGTTATATTCTTGTACATAGGTGTATTATAGTGTTATATTCTTGTACATAGGGGCAGTATTATAGTAGTTATATTCTTGTATATAGGCAGTATTATAGTAGTTATATTGTATATAGGGGCAGTATATAGTAGTTATATCTTGATATAGAGCATATTATAGTATTTATTCTTGTATATAGGAGCAGTATTATAGTAGTTATATTCTTGTACATAGGGGCAGTATTATAGTAGTTATATTCTTGTATATAAGAGCAGTATTATAGTAGTTATATTCTTGTATATAGGAGCAGTATTATAGTAGTTATATTTTTGTATATAGGGGCAGTATTATAGTAGTTATATTCTTGTATATAGGGGCAGTATTATAGTAGTTATATTCTTGTATATAAGAGCAGTATTATAGTAGTTATATTCTTGTATATAGGAGCAGTATTATAGTAGTTATATTCTTGTACATAGGGGCAGTATTCTAGTAGTTATATTCTCGTATATAGGGGCAGTCTTATAGTAGTTATATTCTTGTACATAGGGGCAGTATTATAGTAGTTATATTCTTGTATATAGGAGCAGTACTATAGTAGTTATATTCTTGTATATAGGAGCAGTATTATAGTAGTTCTATTCTTGTATATAGGAGCAGTATTATAGTAGTTCTATTCTTGTATATAGGAGCAGTATTATAGTAGTTATATTCTTGTATATAGGAGCAGATTAATAGTAGTTATATTCTTGTATATAGGGGCAGTATTATAGTAGTTATATTCTTGTATATAGGGGCAGTATTATAGTAGTTATATTCTTGTATATAGGGGGCAGTATTATAGTAGTTATATTCTTGTATATAGGGCAGTATTATAGTAGTTATATTCTTGTATATAGGGGCAGTATTATAGTAGTTATATTCTTGTACATAGGGGCAGTATTATAGTAGTTATATTCTTGTATATAGGGGCAGTATTATAGTAGTTATATTCTTGTACATAGGAGCAGTATTATAGTAGTTATATTCTTGTATATAGGGGCAGTATTATAGTAGTTATATTCTTGTACATAGGAGCAGTATTATAGTAGATATATTCTTGTATATAGGAGCAGTATTATAGTAGTTATATTCTTGTATATAGGGGCAGTATTATAGTAGTTATATTCCTGTACATAGGGGCAGTATTATAAGCAATCATCGTGTGTGGCCCCTCCAGAGGTTGCGGCAGGGATGAGGCAGTCGTCGTGTTTTGGGGGAGAGGGACAACGGTGGGATCCATGCAGGGGAAGGAGCTCAGACCAGTGGAGACTCCGGGGTCCTGATACATGAGGGGGATCCAGATGGGAAACCTTCTGCTAAATATTTGTGTTTTGAAAAAAACAATAGAAACCAAAGAGTGAAAGATCCAGAACAACCGGCCCGACCACAATCCACATCTCGGGCACCCGCAGGATTACAGCTGGGGGCTAGTGCGCAAGCTGTCAGCTTTCAGCGCCCCATTATATAAACCATCAGTAGCCTGAGGGTGAGGATCCCTTAGTTCCACGGCGGACCCCGCTTCATTAGGATGTCGTGATTTATTACAGGAGTAAAGTCCGGCCATGACCGGTCCCGTGCCCAAAGTGAACGAGCTGAAGGACCCGAGCGGTGACCCACAACCTCTCCTCCGCCAATCGCCCCCACTACCTGACATAGTCACTCACCCCCATCAATTGCCCCATCACTCAGCCCACCACTCACCTCATCACCTTGCCTCTGACACTCGTCCCACGACCTGCCCCCAACAATTGCTCCCGTCACTCACCTTGCCACTTATCTCCATCAGCTGCTCCAGCCACTCACCCATCGATCACCCCACCACTCGCCCCCATCACTCACTCTGCCACTCGCCCCGTCACTCGCTCTGCCACTCGCCCCGTCACTCGCTCTGCCACTCGCCCCGTCACTCGCTCTGCCACTCGCCCCGTCACTCGCTCTGCCACTCGCCCCGTCACTCGCTCTGCCACTCGCCCCGTCACTCGCTCTGCCACTCGCCCCGTCACTCGCTCTGCCACTCGCGCCCGCCACTCGCTCTGCCACTCGCTCTGCCACTCGCCCCCGTCACTCGCCCCGTCACCTGCTCTTCTACTTGCCCTGTCTCTCGCCCCGTCACTCGCTGCTCCACTCGCCCCGTCACTCGCTGCTCCACTCGCCCCGTCACTCGCTGCTCCACTCGCCCCGTCACTCGCTGCTCCACTCGCCCCGTCACTCGCTGCTCCACTCGCCCCGTCACTCGCTGCTCCACTCGCCCCGTCACTCGCTGCTCCACTCGCCCCGTCACTCGCTGTTCCACTCGACCCGTCACTCGCTGTTCCACTCGACCCGTCACTCGCTGTTCCACTCGACCCATCACTCGCTGTTCCACTCGCCCAGTCACTCGCTGTTCCACTCGCCCCGTCACTCGCTGTTCCACTCGCCCCGTCACTCGCTGTTCCACTCGACCCATCACTTGCTGTTCCACTGGCCCCATCACTCGCCGTTCCACTCGCCCCATCACTCGCTGCTCCACTCGCCCCATCACTCGCTGTTCCACTTGCCCCATCACTCGCTGCTCCACTCGCCCCGTCATTCGCTGTTCCACTCGCCCCGTCATTCGCTGCCCCACCACTTGCCCCATCACTCACCCTTCCACCTGCCCCAAGACACCACTCATTTAGGGTAATTAGTCGACCACTGCCCCTGTCCCCTCCGTGCATCCCCGAAGCCGTGCGGTGCTGCCCCCGGTCAGCTCTGGCCTCCTCCCCAATCTGGCAGAGCGCGCGGCCGAGCACAAACCACTTATCTAATTAGCGGTTACAGCGAGAGCGAAACCGGGGACCGGACTGTGTGATTACAGAAGTGTCACCTCCGAGGGGCGGCTAATTACAAGGCCGGGAGCGCAGCACCGCGCGCATCATCAGCAGGAGCGCAGCGCTGGCCGTGACGGGCGCCCACACAGCGGCGGTGGCCACTCAGCAACACCCTCCCCCGCACCAAATAACACGTTAAGTGTAATTACTGGTAGACTGTAAATAAACAGCGGTGGAGAGAGATCGGCGGCGCGGCGAGACGCGGCTGACACCTCGGGAAGTGGCAGCCGTAATTGAGAGTTCCTTTCACTCGTCAAGATCGTTTCGACTGCATTTCTCAAAGGCGTCATTATGAGCGAGCGGACGAGCGGCATAATGGTATCAGCGCCGCTGACAGAGCGCCGAATTAAAGCGGATCGACGGTGGCGGCTTGATGAGCGCTGCAGATGCCGCGCTCGTTTCATCATTACACGTAAATAGCCGTGTTTTCATCAACCTCGCCGGCTCCAATTGAAAAGAAATGATTGTCTGCTGAAAGCCCCCCGGCCCCCTCCTCCGTCCGGCCGCACTCAATACAAGCAATTTCCACAACGCTGTGAAATCAAGCAATAAGACGACAAAATGCAGCTGCTCGGCGCGCAGGATCCCGCACAAAGCGCGGCTGCACCCGCGGACGGGGCTCATTCACACACACAAAGGCCGCCGCGGCTATTTATCCGGATAATAGCCTTTCACACTCCGCAAAACAGGGACTACCATTTCCTCCGCGTATCCGAGACGTCACGACACGATACCTCGAAATCAAGAGGCGCGGCTGACAAAAGGATGAAGAGCCGCAGCAGCACCGCCACAGAGCTCCAGGTACTCGCAACACCGAGGAGCATTATCCTACACAAAGCGCCAGGTGGAGAGGACGACATGATTCCCATAACACTGGAGGAGCGCTCGCCACTCACCATTGTCACCGCACACAACGAGACTGCACCGAGCCGACAACGAGAGGCGACCGGGGAGGGAAGGGGCCCCGATGACAAGCGGCAACCCCAGAGGTGTGAGGAACCCAACAACGAGCGGCAACCCCAAAGAAGACAAGGACCATGACGACGTGCGGCCATCCCAGAGGGGGAGAGGTCTCCAACGACATGCGGCCATCCCGGAAGGGGAGAGGTCTGCGACAAAAAGCAGCCATCCCGGAGGGAGAGAGGTCTTCGACAACAAGCAGCCATCCCGGAAGAGGAGAGGTCTTCGACAACAAGCAGCCATCCCGGAGGGGGAGAGGTCTTCGACAACAAGCAGCCATCCCGGAAGAGGAGAGGTCTTCGACAACAAGCAGCCATCCCGGAGGGGGAGAGGTCTTCGACAACAAGCAGCCATCCCGGAAGAGGAGAGGTCTTCGACAACAAGCAGCCATCCCGGAAGAGGAGAGGTCTTCGACAACAAGCAGCCATCCCGGAGGGAGAGAGGTCTTCGACAACAAGCAGCCATCCCGGAAGAGGAGAGGTCTTCGACAACAAGCAGCCATCCCGGAGGGGGAGAGGTCTTCGACAACAAGCAGCCATCCCGGAAGAGGAGAGGTCTTCGACAACAAGCAGCCATCCCGGAGGGGGAGAGGTCTTCGACAACAAGCAGCCATCCCGGAGGGGGAGAGGTCTTCGACAACAAGCAGCCATCCCGGAGGGGGGAGAGGTCTTCGACAACAAGCAGCCATCCCGGAGGGGGAGAGGTCTTCGACAACAAGCAGCCATCCGGAGGGGGGAGAGGTCTTCGACAACAAGCAGCCATCCCGGAGGGGGGAGAGGTCTTCGACAACAAGCAGCCATCCCGGAGGGGGAGAGGTCTTCGACAACAAGCAGCCATCCCCGAGGGGGAGAGGTCTTCGACAACAAGTAGCCATCCCCGAGGGGGTGAGGTCTTCGACAACAAGCAGCCATCCCCGAGGGGGAGAGGTCTTCGACAACAAGCAGCCATCCCCGAGGGGGAGAGGTCTTCGACAACAAGCAGCCATCCCGGAGGGGGAGAGGTCTTCGACAACAAGCAGCCATCCCCGAGGGGGAGAGGTCTTCGACAACAAGCAGCCATCCCCGAGGGGGTGAGGTCTTCGACAACAAGCAGCCATCCCCGAGGGGGAGAGGTCTTCGACAACAAGCAGCCATCCCCGAGGGGGAGAGGTCTTCGACAACAAGCAGCCATCCCGGAGGGGGAGAGGAGCCCGGCAACGAGCAGCCATCCCGGAGGGGGAGAGGTCTTCGACAACAAGCAGCCATCCCGGAGGGGGAGAGGTCTTCGACAACAAGCAGCCATCCCCGAGGGGGAGAGGTCTTCGACAACAAGCAGCCATCCCCGAGGGGGTGAGGTCTTCGACAACAAGCAGCCATCCCCGAGGGGGAGAGGTCTTCGACAACAAGCAGCCATCCCCGAGGGGGAGAGGTCTTCGACAACAAGCAGCCATCCCGGAGGGGGAGAGGAGCCCGGCAACGAGCAGAGATCCTGAACGAAAGAGGAACCCAACTATGACAAACAACGAGCAGCAATCTCCGAGGGAAGAGGACTCCTACGACTAGCAATCCCAGTGGGGAGCGGTTTCCGACAATGAGCAGCCATCCTGGTAAGGAGATGTGTCCCCAACAACAAGTGCCGAATGAGCAGCGATCCCGGAGAAGACTGACAATGGGCGGCGATCCCTGAGGAGAGAGGACTCCGAGGACGACAGACAACGAGCAGCGAACCCAAAGTGGAGAGGACAACATAGGAACTCCACCCGGAGCCGGCAGGAAACAATGCAGTGGGCCCCCGGGAGATCCAAGTGACCACAGGGCAGCAGAATGGAGACATAATAACAAAGAGAATAAAATACCGCAAACAGCCGACCCCGGAAAAGGAGGCAGCGGCACATCAAAGTGCTTCTCCTCTCGTACCACGCCCGCATCATGCCGCTCCTCTCGTACCACGCCCGCATCATGCCGCTCTCCTCTCGTACCACGCCCGCATCATGCCGCTCCTCTCGTACCACGCCCGCATCATGCCGCTCTCCTCTCGTACCACGCCCGCATCATGCCGCTCTCCTCTCGTACCACGCCCGCATCATGCCGCTCTCCTCTCGTACCACGCCCGCATCATGCCGCTCTCCTCTCGTACCACGCCCGCATCATGCCGCTCTCCTCTCGTACCACCCCCGCATCATGCCGCTCTCCTCTAGTACCACCCCCGCATCATGCCGCTCTCCTCTCGTACCACTCCCGCATCATGCCGCTCTCCTCTCGTACCACGCCCGCATCATGCCGCTCTCCTCTCGTACCACGCCCGCATCATGCCGCTCTCCTCTCGTACCACGCCCGCATCATGCCGCTCTCCTCTCATACCACGCCCGCATCATGCCGCTCTCCTCTCGTACCACCCCCGCATCATGCCGCTCTCCTCTCGTACCACCCCCGCATCATGCCGCTCCTCTCATACCACGCCCGCATCATGCCGCTCCTCTCGTACCACCCCCGCATCATGCCGCTCCTCTCGTACCACGCCCGCATCATGCCGCTCTCCTCTCGTACCACCTCCGCATCATGCCGCTCTCCACTCGTACCACGCCCGCATCATGCCGCTCTCCTCTCGTACCACGCCTGCATCATGCCGCTCTCCTCTCGTACCACGCCTGCATCATGCCGCTCTCCTCTCGTACCACGCCCGCATCATGCCGCTCTCCTCTCATACCACGCCCGCATCATGCCGCTCCTCTCGTACCACCCCCGCATCATGCCGCTCTCCTCTCGTACCACCCTCGCATCATGCCCCTATCCTCTCGTACCATCCCCGCATCATGCCGCTCTCCTCTCGTACCACCCTCGCATCATGCCGCTCTCCTCTCATACCACCCCCGCATCATGCCGCTCCTCTCGTACCACCCCCGCATCATGCCGCTCCTCTCGTACCACCCCCGCATCAAGCCGCTCTCCTCTCGTACCACGCCCGCATCATGCTGCTCTCCTCTCGTACCACGCCCGCATCATGCCGCTCTCCTCTCGTATCACGCCCGCATCATGCCGCTCTCTTCTAGTACCACGCCCGCATCATGCCGCTCTCCTCTCGTACCACGCCCGCATCATGCCGCTCCTCTCGTACCACCCCCGCATCATGCCGCTCTCCTCTCTTACCACTCCCGCATCATGCCCCTATCCTCTCGTACCACCCCTGCATCATGCCGCTCCTCTCGTACCACGCCCGCATCATGCCGCTCTCCTCTCGTACCACGCCCGCATCATGCCGCTCCTCTCGTACCACCCCCGCATCATGCCGCTCCTCTCGTACCACCCCCGCATCATGCCGCTCTCCTCTCGTACCACTCCCGCATCATGCCCCTATCCTCTCGTACCACCCTCGCATCATGCCGCTCTCCTCTCATACCACCCCCGCATCATGCCGCTCCTCTCGACTCTAGCCCCTCCCCCGCACATCATTCACTTACTTTGACTGAATTCCTCCAGTTTTCGGAAGGCCTCATCTCGTTCCTGTCTGACCTTGTCAAACTGAAAAAAAAAAGGTTAATTATGATGTGAAAGAAAAAGGTGAAGAAGAGAAGCAGAAGGATAAATAGAGACGGCGAGGCCACGGAGCGCACAGCAGCCAATCAGAGTCCACAACCACAGATGAAAACAGTCAGCCCTCACTGTCTCCCTGGCGCCCCCCAGTGTTAGCCCCTCGCTGTCCGCAAAATCTGCTCGCCGACCCGACCCTCGCCCCCACCTCGCCCCGCCAATCCTCACCTCATCTTTAGTCTTCTCGTTCTCATTCTTGAGTTCTTCATACTTCTCGATGGCTAAAAAAAGAAAAAAAGAGAAATCAAACAGAATCACAAAACCAGAGAGACCCCAATACCACATAGAGAAGAACTGACAACTTCACCTAATAATGGCTGATAACAGGGAGTAATAGATTGTAGTCACCTGTCCTACAGTCTCCTCCTCCAGTAATGGCTGATAACAGGGAGTAATAGATTGTAGTCACCTGTCCTACAGTCTCCTCCTCCTCCAGTAATGGCTGATAACAGGGAGTAATAGATTGTAGTCACCTGTCCTACAGTCTCCTCCCCCAGTAATGGCTGATAACAGGGAGTAATAGATTGTAGTCACCTGTCCTACAGTCTCCTCCTCCAGTAATGGCTGATAACAGGGAGTAATAGATTGTAGTCACCTGTCCTACAGTCTCCTCCTCCTCCAGTAATGGCTGATAACAGGGAGTAATAGATTGTAGTCACCTGTCCTACAGTCTCCTCCCCCAGTAATGGCTGATAACAGGGAGTAATAGATTGTAGTCACCTGTCCTACAGTCTCCTCCTCCAGTAATGGCTGATAACAGGGAGTAATAGATTGTAGTCACCTGTCCTACAGTCTCCTCCTCCTCCAGTAATGGCTGATAACAGGGAGTAATAGATTGTAGTCACCTGTCCTACAGTCTCCTCCTCCCCAAGTAATGGCTGATAACAGGGAGTAATAGATTGTAGTCACCTGTCCTACAGTCTCCTCCTCCTCCTTCAGTAATGGCTGATATCAGGGAGCAATAGATTGTAGTCACCTGTCCTACAGTCTCCTCCTCCAGTAATGGCTGATAACAGGGAGTAATAGACTGTAGTCAGCTGTCCTACAATCTCCTCCCCCAGTAATGGC
Source organism: Allobates femoralis (assembly GCA_033576535.1). Lineage (NCBI taxonomy): Eukaryota > Metazoa > Chordata > Amphibia > Anura > Aromobatidae > Allobates > Allobates femoralis. The sequence goes on along the minus strand of JARQOC010000006.1, from coordinate 12,386,345 downwards.
TGATAACAGGGAGTAATAGATTGTAGTCACCTGTCCTACAGCCTCCTCCTCCCCCAGTAATGGCTGATAACAGGGAATAATAGATTGTAGTCACCTGTCCTACAGCCTCCTCCTCCCCCAGTAATGGCTGATAACAGGGAATAATAGATTGTAGTCACCTGTCCTACAGTCTCCTCCTCCTCCAGTAATGGCTGATAACAGGGAGTAATAGATTGTAGTCACCTGTCCTACAGTCTCCTCCCCCAGTAATGGCTGATAACAGGGAGTAATAGATTGTAGTCACCTGTCCTACAGTCTCTCCTCCCCCAGTAATGGCTGATAACAGGGAGTAATAGATTGTAGTCACCTGTCCTACAGTCTCCTCCCCCAGTAATGGCTGATAACAGGGAGTAATAGACTGTAGTCAGCTGTCCTACAGTCTCCTCCCCAAGTAATGGCTGATAACAGGGAGTAATAGATTGTAGTCACCTGTCCTACAGTCTCCTCCTCCAGTAATGGCTGATAACAGGGAGTAATAGATTGTAGTCACCTGTCCTACAGTCTCCTCCTCCAGTAATGGTGATAACAGGGAGTAATAGATTGTAGTCACCTGTCCTACAGTCTCCTCCTCCAGTAATGGCTGATAACAGGGAGTAATAGATTGTAGTCACCTGTCCTACAGTCTCCTCCTCCAGTAATGGCTGATAACAGGGAGTAATAGATTGTAGTCACCTGTCCTACAGTCTCCTCCCCAGTAATGGCTGATAACAGGAGTAATAGATTGTAGTCACCTGTCCTACAGTCTCCTCCTCCAGTAATGGCTGATAACAGGGAGTAATAGATTGTAGTCACCTGTCCTACAGTCTCCTCCTCCCAGTAATGGCTGATAACAGGGAGTAATAGATTGTAGTCACCTGTCCTACAGTCTCCTCCTCCAGTAATGGCTGATAACAGGAGTAATAGATTGTAGTCACCTGTCCTACAGTCTCCTCCTCCCAGTAATGGCTGATAACAGGGAGTAATAGATTGTAGTCACCTGTCCTACAGTCTCCTCCCCCAGTAATGGCTGATAACAGGAGTAATAGATTGTAGTCACCTGTCCTACAGTCTCTCCCCAGTAATGGCTGATAACAGGGAGTAATAGATTGTAGTCACCTGTCCTACAGTCTCCTCCCTCCAGTAATGGCTGATAACAGGGAGTAATAGATTGTAGTCACCTGTCCTACAGTCTCCTCCTCCAGTAATGGCTGATAACAGGGAGTAATAGATTGTAGTCACCTGTCCTACAGTCTCCTCCTCCAGTAATGGCTGATAACAGGGATAATAGATTGTAGTCACCTGTCCTACAGTCTCCTCCTCCAGTAATGGCTGATAACAGGGAGTAATAGATTGTAGTCACCTGTCCTACAGTCTCCTCCCCCAGTAATGGCTGATAACAGGGAGTAATAGATTGTAGTCACCTGTCCTACAGTCTCCTCCTCCCAGTAATGGCTGATAACAGGGAAGTAATAGATTGTAGTCACCTGTCCTACAGTCTCCTCCTCCAGTAATGGCTGATAACAGGGAGTAATAGATTGTAGTCACCTGTCCTACAGTCTCCTCCCCAGTAATGGCTGATAACAGGAGTAATAGATTGTAGTCACCTGTCCTACAGTCTCCTCCTCCAGTAATGGCTGATAACAGGGAGTAATAGATTGTAGTCACCTGTCCTACAGTCTCCTCCCCCAGTAATGGCTGATAACAGGGAGTAATAGATTGTAGTCACCTGTCCTACAGTCTCCTCCTCCAGTAATGGCTGATAACAGGGAGTAATAGATTGTAGTCACCTGTCCTACAGTCTCCTCCTCCTCCAGTAATGGCTGATAACAGGGAGTAATAGATTGTAGTCACCTGTCCTACAGTCTCCTCCCCAGTAATGGCTGATAACAGGGAGTAATAGATTGTAGTCACCTGTCCTACAGTCTCCTCCCTCCAGTAATGGCTGATAACAGGGAGTAATAGATTGTAGTCACCTGTCCTACAGTCTCCTCCTCCAGTAATGGCTGATAACAGGGAGTAATAGATTGTAGTCACCTGTCCTACAGTCTCCCTCCTCCCAGTAATGGCTGATAACAGGGAGTAATAGATTGTAGTCACCTGTCCTACAGTCTCCTCCTCCCAGTAATGGCTGATAACAGGGAGTAATAGATTGTAGTCACCTGTCCTACAGTCTCCTCCCCCCAGTAATGGCTGATAACAGGGAGTAATAGATTGTAGTCACCTGTCCTACAGTCTCCTCCTCCAGTAATGGCTGATAACAGGGAGTAATAGATTGTAGTCACCTGTCCTACAGTCTCCTCCTCCAGTAATGGCTGATAACAGGGAGTAATAGATTGTAGTCACCTGTCCTACAGTCTCCTCTCCTCCAGTAATGGCTGATAACAGGGAGTAATAGATTGTAGTCACCTGTCCTACAGTTCTCCTCCTCCAGTAATGGCTGATAACAGGGAGTAATAGATTGTAGTCACCTGTCCTACAGTCTCCTCCTCCAGTAATGGCTGATAACAGGGAGTAATAGATTGTAGTCACCTGTCCTACAGTCTCCTCCTCCAGTAATGGCTGATAACAGGGAGTAATAGATTGTAGTCACCTGTCCTACAGTCTCCTCCTCCAGTAATGGCTGATAACAGGGAGTAATAGATTGTAGTCACCTGTCCTACAGTCTCCTCCCTCCAGTAATGGCTGATGGCTGATAACAGGGAGTAATAGATTGTAGTCACCTGTCCTACAGTCTCCTCCTCCAGTAATGGCTGATAACAGGGAGTAATAGATTGTAGTCACCTGTCCTACAGTCTCCTCCCCAGTAATGGCTGATAACAGAGAGTAATAGATTGTAGTCACCTGTCCTACAGTCTCCTCCTCCAGTAATGGCTGATAACAGGGAGTAATAGATTGTAGTCACCTGTCCTACAGTCTCCTCCTCCTCCTCCTCCAGTAATGGCTGATAACAGGGAGTAATAGATTGTAGTCACCTGTCATACAGTCTCCTCCTCCTTCAGTAATGGCTGATAACAGGGAGTAATAGATTGTAGTCACCTGTCCTACAGTCTCCTCCTACAGTAATGGCTGATAACAGGGAGTAATAGATTGTAGTCACCTGTCCTACAGTCTCCTCCTCCAGTAATGGCTGATAACAGGGAGTAATAGATTGTAGTCACCCGTCCTACAGTCTCCTCCTCCTTCAGTAATGGCTGATAACAGGGAGTAATAGATTGTAGTCACCTGTCCTATAGTCTCCTCCTCCTTCAGTAATGGCTGATAACAGGGAGTAATAGATTGTAGTCACCTGTCCTACAGTCTCCTCCTCCAGTAATGGCTGATAACAGGGAGTAATAGATTGTAGTCACCTGTCCTACAGTCTCCTCCTCCTCCAGTAATGGCTGATAACAGGGAGTAATAGATTGTAGTCACCTGTCCTACAGTCCTCCTCCTCCAGTAATGGCTGATAACAGTGAGTAATAGATTGTAGTCACCTGTCCTACAGTCTCCTCCCCCAGTAATGGCTGAGAACAGGGAGTAATAGATTGTAGTCACCTGTCCTACAGTCTCCTCCTCCAGTAATGGCTGATAACAGGGAGTAATAGATTGTAGTCACCTGTCCTACAGTCTCCTTCCCCAGCAATGGCTGATAACAGGGAGTAATAGATTGTAGTCACCTGTCCTACAGTCTCCTCCCCCAGGTGGCTGATAACAGGCAGCAGTAGCAGCTGAGCTCCCTCCCGCCCAAGTGGCTGATAACAGGGAGCAGTAGCAGCTGAGCTCCCTCCCCCCCAGGTGGCTGATAAAAGGGAGCAGTAGCAGCTGAGCTCCGTCTCCCCCCAGGTGGCTGATAACAGAGAGCAGTAGAAGCTGAGCTCCCTCCCCCAGGTGGCTGATAACAGGCAGCAGTAGCAGCTGAGCTAGAGCTCCCCCCTGGAGGCTGATAACAGGGACCAGTAGCAGCTGAGCTCCCTCTCCCCAGGTGGCTGATAACAGGGAGCAGTAGCAGCTGAGCTCCCTCCCCCCAGGTGGCTGATACCAGGGAGCAGTAGCAGCTGAGCTCCCTCCCCAGGTGGCTGATAACAGGGAGCAGTAGCAGCTGAGCTCCCTCCCCCCAGGTGGCTGATAACAGGCAGCAGTAGCAGCTGAGCTGGAGCTCCCCCCAGGTGGCTGATAACAGGGAGCAGTAGCAGCTGAGCTCCCTCCCCCCAGGTGGCTGATAACAGGGAGCAGTAGCAGCTGAGCTCCCTCTCCACAGGTGGCTGATAACAGAGCAGTAGCAGCTGAATCCCTCCCCCAGGTGGCTGATAACAGGGAGCAGTAGCAGCTGAGCTCCCTCCCCCCAGGTGGCTGATACCAGGGAGCAGTAGCAGCTGAGCTCCCTCCCCAGGTGGCTGATAACAGGGAGCAGTAGCAGCTGAGCTCCCTCCCCAGGTGGCTGATAACAGGGAGCAGTAGCAGCTGAGCTCCCTCCCCCCAGGTGGCTGATAACAGGCAACAGTAGCAGCTGAGCTGGAGCTCCCCCCAGGTGGCTGATAACAGGCAGCAGTAGCAGCTGAGCTGAAGCTCCCCCCAGGTGGCTGATAACAGGGAAAAGTAGCAGCTGAACTGGAGCTCCCCCCAGGTGGCTGATAACAGGGAGCAGTAGCAGCTGAGCTCCCTCCCCCCAGGTGGCTGATAACAGGGAGCAGTAGCAGCTGAGCTCCGTCTCCCCCCAGGTGGCTGATAACAGAGCAGTAGCAGCTGAATCCCTCCCCCAGGTGGCTGATAACAGGGAGCAGTAGCAGCTGAGCTCCCTCCCCCAGGTGGCTGATAACAGGGACAGTAGCAGCTGAGCTCCCTCTCCCCAGGTGGCTGATAACAGGGAGCAGTAGCATCTGAGCTCCCTCCCCCCAGGTGGCTGATAACAGGGAGCAGTAGCAGCTGAGCTCCCTCCCCCCCAGGTGGCTGATAACAGGGAGCAGTAGCAGCTGAGCTCCGTCTACCCCAGGTGGCAGATAACAGGGAGCAGTAGCAGCTGAGCTCTGTCTCTCCCCAGGTGGCTGATAACAGGGACAGTAGCAGCTGAGCTCCCTCTCCCCAGGTGGCTGATAAAAGGGAGTAGCAGCAGCTGAGCTCCCTCCCCCCAGGTGGCTGATAACAGGGAGCAGTAGCAGCTGAGCTCCCTCTCCCCAGGTGGCTGATAACAGAGAGCAGTAGCAGCTGAGCTCCCTTCTCCCAGGTGGCTGATAATAGGGAACAGTAGCAGCTGAGCTCCCTCCCCCCAGGTGGCTGATAACAAGGAGCAATAGCAGCTGAGCTCCCTCCCTCCAGGTGGCTGATAACAGGGAGCAGTAGCAGCTGAGCTCCCTCCCCCCAGGTGGCTGATAATAGGGAACAGTAGCAGCTGAGCTCCCTCCCCCCAGGTGGCTGATAACAGGGAGCAGTAGCAGCTGAGCTCTGTCTCCCCCCAGGTGGCTGATAACAGGGAGCAGAAGCAGCTGAGCTCTGTCTCCCCCCAGGTGGCTGATAACAGGGAGCAGTAGCAGCTGAGCTCTGTCTCCCCCCAGGTGGCTGATAACAGGGAGCAGTAGCAGCAGAGCTCCGGCTCCCCCCAGGTGGCTGATAACAGAGAGCAGTAGCAGCTGAGCTCTGTCTCCCCCCAGGTGGCTGATAACAGGGAGCAGTAGCAGCAGAGCTCCGGCTCCCCCCAGGTGGCTGATAACAGGGAGCAGTAGCAGCTGAGCTCCCTCCCCCAGGTGGCTGATAACAGGGAGCAGTAGCAGCTGAGCTCCCTCCCCCCAGGTGGCTGATACCAGGGAGCAGTAGCAGCTGAGCTCCCTCCCCCCCAGGTGGCTGATAACAGGGAGCAGTAGCAGCTGAGCTCCCTCCCCCCCAGGTGGCTGATAACAGGCAGCAGTAGCAGCTGAGCTCCCTCCCCCCCAGGTGGCTGGTAACAGAGAGCAGTAGCATCTGAGCTCCCTCCCTCAGGTGGCTGATAACAGAGAGCAGTAGCAGCTGAGCTCCCTCCCCCCAGGTGGCTGATAACAGGGAGCAGTAGCAGCTGAGCTCTGTCTCCCCCCAGGTGGCTGATAACAGGGAGCAGTAGCAGCTGAGCTCCCTCCCCCCAGGTGGCTGATAACAGGGAGCAGTAGTGTAGGGGTGGGGCGGGTTGCTATGGTAACTCTGAGGGGCGGAGGCTCTGTCCGGTCACTGACACCGGAGCACAGGGCGGAGCTGTCACCGGCAGATGAGGCCCCGCCCCTCCCGGGGGCCCCCGCCGCTCCCCGCTCTCACCTCGCTCCTTCAGACCGGACAGAAGCCGCAAATCCCGGGAATCTTCATCCTCCTCATCCGAGCGAAGCATGGTGACACCGGGAGGAAGAGACCGGAAGTGGAGGGCGAGGGCGGGGCTACTGTCACCTGCACGTCACTCACTCCAGAGCCCCGCCCCCAACAGGTAACAACATCCTGCAGAGCTGCACTCACTGTACATCACTGATCCCTCCTGTATTATCCTCCAGAGCTGCACTCACTATTCTGCTGGTGCAGTCACTGTCTACATACATTACATTACTGATCCTGAGTTACCTCCTGTATTATACTCCAGAGCTGCACTCACTATTCTGCTGGTGCAGTCACTGTGTACATACATTACATTACTGATCCTGAGTTACCTCCTGTATTATACTCCAGAGCTGCACTCACTATTCTGCTGGTGCAGTCACTGTGTACATACATTACATCACTGATCCTGAGTTACCTCCTGTATTATACTCCAGAGCTGCACTCACTATTCTGCTGGTGCAGTCACTGTGTACATACATTACATTACTGATCCTGAGTTACCTCCTGTATTATCCTCCAGAGCTGCACTCACTATTCTGCTGGTGCAGTCACTGTGTACATACATTATATTACTGATCCTCAGTTACCTCCTGTATTATCCTCCAGAGCTGCACTCACTATTCTGCTGGTGCAGTCACTGTGTACATACATTACATTACTGATCCTGAGTTACCTCCTGTATTATACTCCAGAGCTGCACTCACTATTCTGCTGGTGCAGTCACTGTGTACATACATTACATTACTGATCCTGAGTTACCTCCTGTATTATCCTCCAGAGCTGCACTCACTATTCTGCTGGTGCAGTCACTGTGTACATACATTATATTACTGATCCTCAGTTACCTCCTGTATTATCCTCCAGAGCTGCACTCACTATTCTGCTGGTGCAGTCACTGTGTACATACATTACATTACTGATCCTGAGTTACCTCCTGTATTATCCTCCAGAGCTGCACTCACTATTCTGCTGGTGCAGTCACTGTGTACATACATTACATTACTGATCCTGAGTTACCTCCTGTATTATCCTCCAGAGCTGCACTCACTATTCTGCTGGTGCAGTCACTGTGTACATACATTACATTACTGATCCTGAGTTACCTCCTGTATTATACTCCAGAGCTGCACTCACTATTCTGCTGGTGCAGTCACTGTGTACATACATTACATTACTGATCCTGAGTTACCTCCTGTATTATACTCCAGAGCTGCACTCACTGTTCTGCTGGTGCAGTCACTGTGTACATACATTACATTACTGATCCTGAGTTACCTCCTGTATTATACTCCAGAGCTGCACTCACTATTCTGCTGGTGCAGTCACTGTGTACATACATTACATTACTGATCCTGAGTTACCTCCTGTATTATACTCCAGAGCTGCACTCACTATTCTGCTGGTGCAGTCACTGTGTACATACATTACATTACTGATCCTGAGTTACCTCCTGTATTATACTCCAGAGCTGCACTCACTATTCTGCTGGTGCAGTCACTGTGTACATACATTACATTACTGATCCTGAGTTACCTCCTGTATTATACTCCAGAGCTGCACTCACTATTCTGCTGGTGCAGTCACTGTGTACATACATTACATTACTGATCCTGAGTTACCTCCTGTATTATACTCCAGAGCTGCACTCACTATTCTGCTGGTGCAGTCACTGTGTACATACATTACATTACTGATCCTGAGTTACCTCCTGTATTATACTCCAGAGCTGCACTCACTATTCTGCTGGTGCAGTCACTGTGTACATACATTACATTACTGATCCTGAGTTACCTCCTGTATTATACTCCAGAGCTGCACTCACTATTCTGCTGGTGCAGTCACTGTGTACATACATTACATTACTGATCCTGAGTTACCTCCTGTATTATACTCCAGAGCTGCACTCACTATTCTGCTGGTGCAGTCACTGTGTACATACATTACATTACTGATCCTGAGTTACCTCCTGTATTATACTCCAGAGCTGCACTCACTATTCTGCTGGTGCAGTCACTGTGTACATACATTACATTACTGATCCTGAGTTACCTCCTGTATTATACTCCAGAGCTGCACTCACTATTCTGCTGGTGCAGTCACTGTGTACATACATACATTACTGATCCGAGTTACCTCCTGTATTATCCCAGAGCTGCACTCACTATTTGCTGTGCAGTCACTGTGTACATACATTACATTACTGATCCTGAGTTACCTCTGTATTATCTCCAGAGCTGCACTCACTATTCTGCTGGTGCAGTCACTGTGTACATACATTACATTACTGATCCTGAGTTACCTCCTGTATTATACTCCAGAGCTGCACTCACTATTTCTGCTGGTGAGTCACTGTGTACATACATTACATTACTGATCCTGAGTTACCTCCTGTATTATACTCCAGAGCTGCACTCACTATTCTGCTGGTGCAGTCACTGTGTACATACATTACATTACTGATCCTGAGTTACCTCCTGTATTATACTCCAGAGCTGCACTCACTATTCTGCTGGTGCAGTCCTGTGTACATACATTACATTACTGATCCTGAGTTACCTCCTGTATTATACTCCAGAGCTGCACTCACTATTCTGTGTGTGTGCAGTACTGTTGGTACTATCATTACATGTATGATCCTGAGTTACCTTGTATTACTCCAGATGCTGCACTCACTATTTGCTGGTGCAGTCACTGTGTACATGTACATTACTGATCCTGAGTTACCTCTCTGTATTATACTCGAGCTGCACTCTTCTGCTGGTGATGTACTGTGTCTTTATTACTGACCGAGTACTCCTGTATTACTCAGAGCGCACCCTATTTGCTGGCATCTACTGTGTAATACATTACATTACTGGTCCTGGAGTTACCTCTGTATTATACTCCAGAGCTGGCTCGACTATTCTGTCTGTGGAGTCACGTGTGTATCATGTGTACATTACTGTCCTGAGTTACTCCTGTATTATACCAGAGCTGCATTCACTATTCTGCTGAGTGCAGTCTCTGTGTGTACATACATTACTTATGATCCTGATGTTCCGTCCTGTATTATATCTCGGCTGCACTACTATTCTGCTGTGTCTGTGTATGATAGATAGGTGCCTGTTCCTCTGTGTTAGTACTGGGTCTGTCTGTGTGAGTGGTGATGTGACTAGGCTTGTCTGTGGTTGATGTTACGGTCTGTGTCTGTGGTGATGTGATGGGTGCTGTTTCTGTGGTGCAGTGACTGGGTAGCTGTGTCTGTGGTGATGTGACGGTGCCTGGTCCTGTGGTGATGTGATAGGTGCTGTGTCTGTGGTATAGTGATGGGTGCTGTGTCTGTGTGATGTGAATGGTGCTGTGCTTGTATGTGAGGTCTGTGTGTGTGGTGATGTATGGGTGCTGTGTCTGTGGTATGTGATGGTGCTGTGTCTGTGGTGATGTGATGGTGTCTGTGTCTGTGGTGATGTGACGGGTGCTGTGTCTGTGGTGATGTGAGGGTGCTGTGTCTGTGGTGATGTGATGGGTGCTGTGTCTGTGGTGATGTGATGGGTGCTGTGTCTGTGGTGATGTGACTGGGTGCTGTGTCTGTGGTGATGTGATGGGGTGCTGTGTCTGTGGTGATGTGATGTGTGCTGTGTCTGTGGTGATGTGACTGGGTGCTGGTCTGTGGTGATGTGATGGGTGCTGTGTCTGTGGTGATGTGACTGGGTGCTGTGTCTGGTGATGGACGGGTGCTGTGTCTGTGGTGATGTGAATGGGTGCTGTGTCTGTGGTGATGTGATGGGTGCTGTGTCTGTGTGATGTGATGTGGTGCTGTGTCTGTGGTGATGTGATGGTGCTGTGTCTGTGGTGATGTGATGGGTGCTGTGTCTGTGGTATGTGATGGGTGCTGTGTCTGTGGTGATGTGACGGGTGCTGTGTCTGTGGTGATGTGACGGGTGCTGTGTCTGTGGTGATGTGATGGGTGCTGTGTCTGTGGTGATGTGATGGTGCTGTGTCTGTGGTGATGTGATGGGTGCTGTGTCTGTGGTGATGTGACGGGTGCTGTGTCTGTGGTGATGTGAGGGTGCTGTGTCTGTGGTGATGTGACGTGGTGCTGTGTCTGTGGTGATGTGATGGTGCTGTGTCTGTGGTGATGATGATGGGTGCTGTGTCTGTGGTGATGTGATGGGTGCTGTGTTGTGGTGATGTGATGGGTGCTGTGTCTGTGTGATGTGATGGGTGCTGTGTCTGTGGTGATGTGACGGGTGCTGTGTCTGTGGTGATGTGATGGTGCTGTGTCTGTGGTGATGTGAGGGTGCTGTGTCTGTGGTGATGTGATGGGTGCTGTGTGTGTGGTGATGTGACGGGTGCTGTGTCTGTGGTGATGTGAGATGGTGCTGTGTCTGTGGTGATGTGATGGGTGCTGTGTCTGTGGTGATGTGATGGGTGCTGTGTCTGTGGTGATGTGATGGGTGCTGTGTCTGTGGTGATGTGATGGGTGCTGTGTCTGTGGTGATGTGATGGGTGCTGTGTCTGTGGTGATGTGACGGTGCTGTGTCTGTGGTGATGTGGTGTGGGTTGCTGTGTCTGTGGTGATGTGATGGGTGCTGTGTCTGTGGTGATGTGATGGGTGCTGTGTGCTGTGGTGATGTGACTGGGTGCTGTGTCTGTGGTGATGTGAGGTGTGCTGTCTGTGGTGATGTGACGGGTGCTGTGTCTGTGGTGATGTGATGGGTGCTGTGTCTGTGGTGATGTGATGGGTGCTGTGTCTGTGGTGATGTGAGGTGTGGGTGAGCGGTGCTGTGTCTGTGGTGATGTGGTGAGTGCTGTGTCTGTGGTGATGTGATGGGTGCTGTGTCTGTGGTGATGTGACGGGTGCTGTGTCTGTGGTGATGTGACGGGTGCTGTGTCTGTGGTGATGTGACGGGTGCTGTGTGTGTGGTGATGTGACGGGTGCTGTGTCTGTGGTGATGTGACGGGTGCTGTGTCTGTGGTGATGTGACGGGTGCTGTGTCTGTGGTGATGTGATGGGTGCTGTGTCTGTGGTGATGTGAGGGGTGCTCTGTCTGTGGTGATGTGACGGGTGCTGTGTCTGTGGTAATGTGTGGCGCCCCTGTGGACTAGACACCACAGAGAGGTACTGCAGCTGGGATTGGTAAATATTCACTCCGCACAAGCTCCCTACACATCCCCCAATCCCTACACCTAGTGCTCCCTGTCAGGCAGGGGATAGTGTGGGGAGCGAGGTGGAGGGTGCAGAGACAGAGAGGAGCCCGGGAATGGGTGGAGGAACTGGAGTAAAACCCAGGAGAATTAAGTTAGGAGAGTCCATTCTAAGAGACAAGAAGAGGTTCAAGTTCCTGGTGATCTGTAGAAGGCGAAGGGTCAGAACTCCTAAGCCGAGACGCCCGGTGCCGGAAAAATGGAGGCACCAGACCAGAAGAACCGGACCCGGCGGCCTGTGCCACACACATGACTTATCCGAGGAAAGACTGAAGGGGTCTCTGGGTTAATCCGAGTGTCCAGGAACACCAGGGAGCAAGCCGGAGCCAGAGTGCCGGAGCCGGAGTGCCGGCTGTAGAAGTGGCCGGGGAGCTGCAAGTCCCAACCACACACACCGGCAGGATCAAGGGTCCTGTACCCAACCCCCGACACAACAATGGGAACGCCATCAGACTAGGGCTAGGAGACCCGGGAGGGCGCACTACGAGAAGCCCGAGACCGCTAGACCTGGGGGTGTGTGCGGGATTGAGGAGAAAGGCCCGAAAGGTACTAGTAAGGGGTGTCCCTGGCAAGCCGACCCAGCAGCTAACCGGTGACTGGAGCCGCCAGAGTACTTGTTGTGAAAGAATTGTGAAAGTGGAGTAAATTAGCGCACTGAACAGCCTGCACGGGAGCTGGAGTGTGCCAGAGGGTGCGCAGAACCTGACACTTATATATACTTTCTTCTTGGCAGCCCTACCTGTGGAGAGCGCATCATCTAAGCTGCCATCTACATTGTCCTCAGTGGTCCTGAATGCAGCGGTGGCCACAACCCACGGGTGGCGTCACAAACATTTTATAAAAACTCTATTTTCCCTTTATTCACTACATCTACCAGCATGCCTACATATCCCCTATCATACTGGTGAAGATCATCGCCACAAACCATCTAACAACGTCCACAGAACATGTCTACCCAGATAAAGTTCCCCGAGGAGGCAGAGAAGCATTACCAGGTGTGGACGTATTATGAGCGTCACTATTACAGGTGATGGCGGTATTACAGGTGATGGCGGTATTACAGGTGATGGCGGTATTATAGGTGATGGCGGTATTATAGGGGCACATTGAAGTAATTACAAGCCCTGTGTGAAAGCCACTTAGTTGGAGACTTTGTGAACGTTCTGCACATTATCATCATCATCTTCATTATTATTATTACTATTATTATTATTCCGCTCATTTCACCTCATCTCAATAATGGTCTCCAGACAGGAATTAGTAGACGGTTCACAATGTGGAAACAAAACGAGAACGAAGTCAGAAGACTGAGGAGTCTGTGTGGGGCGCAGTGCACGGACTGTGTGGGGGGCGCAGTGTGGGGGGCGCAGTGTGGGGGGCGCAGTGCACGGACTGTGTGGGGGGCGCAGTGTGGGGGGCGCAGTGTGGGGGGCGCAGTGCACGGACTGTGTGGGGGGCGCAGTGTGGGGGGCGCAGTGCACGGACTGTGTGGGGGGCGCAGTGTGGGGGGCGCAGCGCACGGACTGTGTGGGGGGCGCATGTGTGGGGGCGCAGTGTGTGGGGCGCAGTGCACGGACTGTGGTGGGGGGCGCAGTGTGGGGGGCGCAGTGCACGGACTGTGTGGGGGGCGCAGTGTGGGGGGCGCAGTGCACGGACTGTGTGGGGGGCTGCAGTGTGGGGGGGGCTGCAGGAGCACGGACTGTGTGGGGGGCGCAGTGCACGGACTGTGTGGGGGGCGCAGTGCACGGACTGTGGTGGGGGTGAGCGGTGCACGGACCGTGTGGGGGCGCAGTGCACGGACTGTGTGGGGGCGCAGTGCACGGACTGTGTGGGGGGCGCAGTGCACGGACTGTGTGGGAGGCGCAGTGCACGGACTGTGTGGGAGGCGCAGTGCACGGACTGTGTGGGGGGCGCAGTGTGGGGGGCGCAGTGCACGGACTGTGTGGGGGGCGCAGTGCACGGACTGTGTGGGAGGGCGCAGTGCACGGACTGTGTGGGGGGCGCAGTGTGGGGGGCGCAGTGCACGGACCGTGTGGGGGCGCGGTGCACGGACCGTGTGGGGGGCGCAGTGCACGGACTGTGTGGGGGGCGCAGTGCACGGACTGTGTGGGGGGCGCAGTGCACGGACTGTGTGGGGGGCGCAGTGCACGGACTGTGTGGGAGGCGCAGTGCATGGACTGTGTGGGGGGCGCAGTGTGGGGGGCGCAGTGCACGGACTGTGTGGGGGGCGCAGTGCACGGACTGTGTGGGGGGAGCGGTGCACGGACCGTGTGGGGGGCGCAGTGCACGGACTGTGTGGGGGGCGCAGTGCACGGACTGTGTGGGGGGTGCAGTGCACGGACTGTGTGGGGGGCGCAGTGCACGGACTGTGTGGGAGGCGCAGTGCACGGACTGTGTGGGGGGCGCAGTGCACGGACTGTTCGGGGGGTGCGGTGTAGGGGACTGTGTGGGGGGTGCGGTGTAGGGGACTGTGGGGGGCGCAGTGCACGGACTGTGTGGGGGGCGCAGTGCACGGACTGTGTGGGGGGCGCAGTGCACGGACTGTGTGGGGGGCGCAGTGCACGGACTGTGTGGGGGGCGCAGTGCACGGACTGTGTGGGGGGCGCAGTGCACGGACTGTGTGGAGGAGCGCAGTGCACGGACTGTGTGGGGGGGCGCAGTGCACGGACTGTGTGGGGGGCGCAGTGCACGGACTGTGTGGGGGGTGCAGTGCACGGACTGTGTGGGGGGCGCAGTGCACGGACTGTGTGGGGGGTGCAGTGCACGGACTGTGTGGGGGGCGCCGGCCTGGCTTGACCTGTGCTGTGTGTGTTGCAGCGGTGACTTCTCGCTCGCCCAACTATTCATCAGCTGAGCTTGGTATGGAGACCCGGGGGTCAGTGGGTCTTGTCCGCTGGCCCGGTCGCCTTTACAAAGACCGCATGGACCAGGGCTCATCCCAACTGAACACCTGAACTCCTTATCCGTGCGCAGACACTACTCAGACAACACAGGGTGAGGGAACCACACAATGGTGAGACTTTACTGGGATCCCCAACAGTCACAGGCAAATAACACATAACCAGGCACAACACACAATGTAACAGGCCAGAGTCTCACCTTCCGCTGGATCACCAGGGACCCAAACCTCCACTTTAAGGCATCCAGAGCCAACTATCACCACAAGCAGTTTTTGGCGGCACCCACAAGCTGACCGAGCGCAGCGATGTAGTGGTCAGTTAACCGGATTGTCCCTATCTGGGTTCTCCAAACAAATTTGTCAACTCAGTAATGGACAGTGGAGAAGTTGTATAATCCTCCAGCTGGAACCGTGACTCCTAGCCTGAGGTCCGGGAGAATCACCGGGGACAGGAACAAGCCGGGCTGTGGAGTCAGTAAGCAAAACATCCGACTCTGACTCTTCAACTTCCCAAAATCCAACGCCAACTCCACCAAAATGGACACTGACTACAAGTCCACGACTACAAGTCCATCACCAGGGCTGTGAAGCCAGTAAGCCAAACATCCGACTCCACTCCAACTCCTCAATTTCCCTGAATTTGACTCCGAATCCACCTAAAATAGGCACCGACTCCCCAGCCCAGGTGACTTGTTACGTGAAAGGGAAGAAGGGTCACCCCTTAACACTCACCTGAGTCTAAACCGTGAGCTCCCTATTATCCCTAGACGGGTCCTTCCCCCTGTGTACGATTACGTGCCTAGGTCCTGGCTGCTAGCATTACTACAGCAATAAGACAACAAGGTGAGATAGAAAAACAAGTGGGACAGAAAAAACAAAATACAAAAATGATCCAAAGATTCTCCAGAAATACATTTCACAGCTTCTACTGGAACAACTTCACCAGAGAGATCAGCAGAGAAGATCGATGACCGGCATAGTAGGGAGTTAGTGTTGAGTTTATATAGAGGAAGGGAGTTGTCATAAGGTCAGCAGCTGAGATTAAAAGTAGAAAGAATCCCAGCAATTTCAACATTGAAAAGAAAGAATTCTGCTCTACTCATGAAAACTGAGTGTCCTCTATAAAGGATCTGCGATCAGACAAACACTGTGACCTTCTGATCACAACTACATCACAAGTCACAGAAGGGTGCGACGCCCTCGTGACAGAAGAATATGTTATATGGATAGTTGGACATCCTTGCACCCCATCGCTATTCCAGTGATCGCAGGTAGGTGAGTGGATTGTTATCGCTCTGGTGCAGGTTCCCTGTGTCGTCTACAAGGTTGATGTTCCCTGTTATCCACCCCCACGCACTGTCCACAGCTGATGGAATGACCACAAACACCGGTCTTCTGGATTACAGTTGCTTTTTTTTCTACAGCAGGAACGAGGGAATCCAACCTGGAATAGATGTTTCACAGTCTCACGTGGGTAGGCCACGGCAAACACAACTTAATGTTCAATACTGGAGTGCAATTAGGGTTCTGCAGCTTTAAGAGCAAGGATTGTTTCAGATGTGATAATGCTTGGATGCTTTTATCAGAAGGTTCAAAGTCTTTTGTAGCTTAGAGAGGAAGAGCAGATGTAATAAGGAGGTTGTACAGAGCTGGAATCCTGGGGTCATTTCACAGCTGGTCACGACACGTGCAGAAGGACTTGAAGACAAGTGTAAAAAGTTGCGCGGAACGGAGACCAGACAGCTGGTGGACAATGGCAATCAAGCCAACACTGTTACAGTGGGACAGGAGACCCTCAAGCATTCCCAACCCGCATGCATTAGGCTCTTCTGTATACTGTCGGAAGGAGCATGTGGAGCATGTGGAGCCCCCACGGGACGGGGGTACTCGGTACCGGACCGGACGGTACTGGGGAAGTCACAGGTGGCCTGGTCCGGACTGTGTCCCTGGGCCCTCACAATAAAGATGGGGAATATTTACAAGGGAAATGTCACGGGTGACGCCACCCACTTGGTGCGGCCAGTGATGGGGCCGCCTCTGCTGCAGAACCTCCGGGGGTGATGGAGTGGCAGCGGAGATGGTATAGTTCTAGTGGAGAGAACTGTATCCCCCGGGGCAGTAAGGGGTTAAGTCTCTGGTGCAGGTTGTAGCACACTTACTTTGCAGGCTGCAGGGATCTCTCCTCCTGGCTGGTGCTGACAGGCTGGATCCTGTATGGGGGAGAATGGGGTGCAGATAGAAGCAGATAAGAGAGGCAATTCAGGGTTTTCCAAAGCTTTACTCTTTGTTCTTTCCAAGCAGTTCACAAGTTATTTGCAGGTCTTTACAAGTTAAGCACAGTTCTCAACACACGGGTGCTTTCTCCCTCTCCGGGTTCCCTTTGCTCCCTGCAGCCAGGCCTCTCTCTCCTGTGACCCCTCACACAGTCTGTAGTGTCCTTTCCGGGCTGTTTATGGTCTCCGTCTTTACGGGTGGTGTGTGGTTCGCTGGACAGTATGGCGGTGACTCGGGCTTCTGTGAGTCCTAGTGCGTCACTGAGCTGCCTGTCCTTTAGGGTTGGGGATCCTAGTATGAAGCTGTGATCCCCCGTCGGTGTTTGGGGATGCCGGGTGAACTACGGTTCCCTCTAGAGCCGACACTCTACTTAGCCCAGCCTCCAGCAGTCCTCAGCACGAGGCTCTACCAGGCTCCTTCTCTCTGTTCCTTCTTGTATCATAGGAGGGCTTCTCCACCTGCAGTCAGTGGCTTCAGCTGCTGTCTAGGGCCCGGGTTACACCGTCCCTCTCTGTCCGGTCACACTCCTGGTGGCATCAGCATCGGACGGGTTTTCTCTCCCTTCTGGCTCACACTGGCTCAGTACGGATTCTGCGCTCCTGGGCCTTGCACTCACAGAAGTGTGATTGTCCTTCAGTCTTTACAGCTCAGCTCACATCGGCCTACTAAACTCCTTCACTCCTCCCCCTTCCTATATACTGTCAGTCACCTGACCTCTGGTGTGCCCAACCCACTCCTCTGAATCCACCACCCCTCTGATCTCATATAGTTTCTAATCTCAGGGCTGGATGTAACCTTCTCTGACACGTGGGTTGTGTGGGCTGTGAGGGTGTTGGTGTGCAACAATGTCCTACCTGCCTGGCTGCAGTACCCTTCTGTGGCCTCCTGGACGCAGGGGCGCCACAAGCACATGTAGATCCGGACAGCGAGCATCCAGGATAGGAAGCCTTCAGTATATTGGCTGTTTAAGTCAGGAAAGGATAAACCTCCAGGTCTTGGGGCCTGGTGGGAAATCTTATGGTGAGGAGGCTCTTCCCATGTGCTCTACTCCCAGAGGAGTCATGGCCAGAAGTGGATAATGCCTGCCCCATCTAGCCAGAGGCTGGACGTAGCCCCATCTATTGACCCCGTGACCAAGTAGTTACTGGCCAATAGGACAATACCCAATCTACACTTCAGAACCATGGGAAGAATGAATGTCGTCTTCAGCTGATCCTGACCAGCGATGGGAATCTGCTGGAATCCACCGACCAGATCAATGAAGAAGTGTGTAGCTTTGCCCAAGTAGAAACTCTCTGATCCTAGTGAGATGAACACCATTAGACAAAGCCCCATTGTGTCTGGAGGACCATAACCAAGGCTCCGATTGTATCCTGTGAACCCCAGCCTCAGTCTGCACCCCGACATGTCAATCTCACACAGATCTCTCCAGCTCAAGATCCAACATCCTCTGGGGTTATGTCTATCTATCCTTTGTGATCTCACCACAGAGGAATGGTCGGGATCTGGTCAGGATCTATGTCACAGGATCTTACGATATTACTGTACAGGGACGACCATGTCTTGCCGTTTGCTGAATCTCTGAAGCATAGAAATGTTTGCAACAGGGGCGTAACTACAACAGGTGCAGGGGTTACGATCGCACCGGGGCCCTGCAGCCTAGGGGGCCCCAGAAGCCCTTTGGCCTATAAAAAAAGACTAATTCTATTAAAGATTTGCAATAATTGGGGGCCCCGTTGGAGCTTTCGCATCAGGGCCCCTAGGCCTGAAGTCACGCCACTGGGTTTGGGTGACACCTTCTCCCTCTTTGAGAGTTACCCACCATTGTTGGATTTTGACCCGCTCAGTTGCTCATAGTGTATAAAACAATGTGGATCTTCCTTACACACAATGAGGGTTGGCTAATGTTCGTCTATTGACTTCCCTTTGTGTAATGACTTTTATCTTCTGGACACAAAAACAGGCAATGAACCTATTGTACTCCATGTATTTATGATAGCCAGACAACATCTGAGACTGTGAGTATTGTGAGGCAGCCACCAGCAATATTATAGATGGCCAGTATGTAGTGCACAGCTGGATATCAGACCTTTTGGCTGTTTTTTATGTATTGCACAGGTGGAGATCTGCTGCTATGTGAACCTGGAGTGATTGCCCTGAGACCTGCAGTTCTATGTGTTTTTTAGTAAGTACCTTCAGGTTCATAGGATAGTCAGGAAGTGATGGGAGGCACTGACCATCCACATACCTCCCATGGGTGAGTCTCATCCGATATATTGAGACTGCTATTGGATCACATGATCTCTGCTGCTAGTGAGGTCCTGGAAGTACAGACTATGTGGAGCACATGGAGTGGAGGCCATGAGGTTGCAGAGGGTGACGGCTCTGGGGCTGGGAACCTGGACTGACAGGAGTCAGCGTGGGGCTGATGACAGATCTGTGGCGCCCCTGTGGATCCAGTCGCCACAGAGGTACTGCACCCTTGTTAGGGTGTAGTATCCCACTCACGGGTAAGAGAGGCACACACCGGTATCGGGACACCCAGGCCACACACTAGGAACCATTGTAGTGGGGATGGGTGGAGAGGAAGTAGAGGGAACACCTGGGGTAAGTGAAGTTAGGAAGGTCACACGTAGATGACGTGGGATACGTGACAGAGGGTATAAGTAGAGCAGGAAAGATCTAGAACGCAGGAGCGACAGCTGAACAGCAGAGAGAGAAAAGGAGAGTGACGCAGCTGGAATCAAGATGGAGGGAAGCTAAAGGAAGAAAGCCTGACACAGGAGGAAGAGGGAGAGAGAGAAAAGTCCAGAGGCCAGACTGAGGAGCAGAGGAGAACCAGGTGGCTCCAGGAGGAAGAAAGCCTGACACAGGAGGAGGAGGAGAGAGAGAAGTGTGCAGAGGCCAGACTGAGGAGCAGAGGAGAACCAGGTGGCTCCAGGAGGAAGAAAGCCTGACACAGGAGGAGGAGGAGAGAGAGAAGTGTGCAGAGGCCAGACTGAGGAGCAGAGGAGAACCAGGTGGCTCCAGGAGGAAGAAAGCCTGACACAGGAGGAGGAGGAGAGAGAGAAGTGTGCAGAGGCCAGACTGAGGAGCAGAGGAGAACCAGGTGGCTCCAGGAGGAAGAAAGCCTGACACAGGAGGAGGAGGAGAGAGAGAAGTGTGCAGAGGCCAGACTGAGGAGCAGAGGAGAACCAGGTGGCTCCAGGAGGAAGAAAGCCTGACACAGGAGGAGGAGGAGAGAGAGAAGTGTGCAGAGGCCAGACTGAGGAGCAGAGGAGAACCAGGTGGCTCCAGGAGGAAGAAAGCCTGACACAGGAGGAGGAGGAGAGAGAGAAGTGTCCAGAGGCCAGACTGAGGAGCAGAGGAGAACCAGGTGGCTCCAGGAGGAAGAAAGCCTGACACAGGAGGAGGAGGAGAGAGAGAAGTGTGCAGAGGCCAGACTGAGGAGCAGAGGAGGAGAACAGGGTGGCTCCAGCAGGAAGAGGGGCCCCAGAGGTGTGGGCAGTGAGTGATCCACCCGTGGGGCTCGTATCCATTGTCAGGCCCTGGCAGTGGAGGGACCAGACCTAAGAAAGCGGCACCGGGACCCCAAGACTAGTGGAGAAGACAAACAAGGCTCAGCTAGAGACCCGGAGGCTGTGGTACTTCCATGCTGACATGGTCAACAACCGCGCACATCTGCTGAAAAGGTGGCAACCATAGCGCTAACGGGGGACACTGCAGGGGAACCCCAGAGACAAGCCCAGAGTCCCTGGCTCAGAGCTCTGTGTGGTGAGGCACAAGACAGGACGGGCGAGGCAAGCGCTGTGTGAGACGACCTGGAAAGGACAGAGAAGGGGTGCTGGTTATGTACCATCCTACCCGGGAGTAGCTGGATCCCTGCCTCCAAGATCCCAGTGCTCAGCGGCTGCTACACAGGGACTGTGAGTAAAGATCTGAAGACGACGGTCCGCTGTGTCTGTGAACTTTCTTCACACGTCGAGAACACCAGAAACACAACTGCCAACTCACTCCGGCACCTTCTGCCGCCCTGTGGTCAGTCCTACCCGTAGAGGGCTAAGAACATTGCTGCCTCCCAACCATCAGCCCCCAGAGGAACTGTGAGGAGGCCGAACACTGGGACTCTGGAGCAGAAACTCAACATCTAAGGAGGCCATGTTCACGAGGAACTGTCGAGCAGCGACAGCATGTATAGCCGTAACCTGCGGGTGGCGTCACGTAAAAACACAAGTATCCCCAGGTCCAGACATCCCTGCCCAGAATGAATCCTCCACCCCAAATCTCTAAACCTAAGAGACTGAGCCACTCACACCGAACCTTTAATGACCCCGCCAGGGTCACGGAGCCGGGTTTCGGTCCTTGTGATCCCAGTGATGAAGCCTTAAAGCCCGATTCTGAGTATTGTGAGGTCGCGCACTCCTGGGGGTTCGCTTGACAGCGTGAATTACACCAATACATGTTTTTCACCATTATGCAGCAGTTTATTACATGTAAACTGCTCCTCTCATAAAATACATACAGTCCACTCACATCACATTATAAATAACATCACATTACATTCCACAGTACATAAATTATATTGCACATATTCTAACACCCGGTTACCTTACGGTAGCAGTATACACACAGAGTACACGGGTAACACACCGTCCCCTAGGGATCCTGGCCTGGTTGGCTCACCCCTATTCACACCTGACGATATTTACCCTACAGCAGGGGTCTCAAACTCGGCTGGGTTGGTGGGCCGCAAATAGAAAAAACATTTATAGCGGGGGGCCGCATCCCTTGTAGGGAATCTTTTGCTTAATGTAGTAAAGTATAAATCCCCTTCTTGTAGTAATGTCCCCCATCCTGATCCCTTTTTCTAGTAATGTCCCCCATCCTGATCCCCTTTTCTAGTGATGTCCCCAATTCCGATCCCCTTTTCTAGTGATGTCCCCAATTCCGATCCCCTTTTCTAGTGATGTCCCCAATTCCGATCCCCTTTTCTAGTAATGTCCCCATCCTGATCCCCTTTGGTACTGATGTCCCCCATCCTGATCTACTTTTATAGGGATGCCCCCATCCTGTTTTACCTTCTTCATACTCACACACACACTGAAACACACACACCTTCTTATACACATATCCTCACTCACATACTCACACCATCACACACTAACCCTCACACACACACTTTTCTCACTTTAATGATGCATCGCTGCAGTGCAGGGGGCCGCAGCGGTCCACGCTCTGCTGACTTCCGGCCTCCGCTGTGCTATGACTTCCTCCAGCTGCCGCTCAGACCAGCTCTGTTGCTCAGCAAGATCAATGCAATCTGCCAGCCAGAGGCCTGCAGGTGACGTCATATTCCGCCATCAGCTGCGGACCTCTCATTGGCTGGCAGGTTGCATTGATCTTGCTGAGCGGCAGAGCTTGTTAGTGCCGCGGACGGAAGTCATCACACAGTGGGGACTGCAGCAGCCCCCTGCACTGGGGCAATGCACCATTAAGTTGTCCAAGGTGCCGCGGGCCGCATGGTGAAGCCCCAGGGGCCGCATGTTTGAGACCCCTGCCCTACAGCCAGGCTCTTCCTTGGCCCAGTGTCCCCTTGGGAGCCCAGTCCCTTCCCACAGGCGGCTAACTATTCCCAGCCTCTACACCGCGCTCCGGCTGCTCTGAACCAGGCCCTGACCTGGCTGTAGTCACCGGGGCTCCAGGGCAAGTCAGGCCCCCAAGAACTCCTCGGCACGTGTCTGCAGGTCACCATCACCAGGTCCAGACCTCCAGGACAGCGGCTGCACCCACACACCCTCGCGAGCCCCTCCAGGGTCAGCCCCACCTCCCAACTCCCGGTCCTCTACCAACCCCTGTCGTCTGGCCTCACGGCTCCATTCTCCCAGGACTTGGTCTTCTCTCTCCCACAGAGGCTTCTGCTCTGCCTCCATTCACACACACAGACCTCCTGGTCCCACATCATACACAGCCCTTTTCCATGGCCCTTTTTACATAAGCCAATGCACTCACACACGGACCACATCATACACGGCCCTTCTCCTTAAGCCGTCATGCACTTCCATAGACCTCATGGACTCGTGTGGACTTCCGCCCTCTAGGCCCAGACCAGGCTCTGAGCCACCTGAGCTTCAGGGCAGTCAAAGCCTCCCCCAGGTCTCCTCTCCCTGCCCATGATGCCCAGCTGCCTCCAAGCCCCCACCACACAGGCAGAGATCCCGGACGGCACCTTACCACCATGGACAGAGTGAGCCCCCTATAAGTTCAGCTAGGACCCCCCTTACATCCAGGTGCTCCACTAACCTCTCAGTCTGGCCACAGGCTCCACACGGCTCAGAGGGGCCGGCGTCTCCAGCATGGAGAGCCAGGCATCTTGCCTCATCCCCCTGAAACATGTCCTCTCTCTGGACTCTGCAGTCTCTGGTCTGCTCTCCTCTGCAGTCTGATCTGATCTCTCCCACTCACACACACCTGGCAGGTTAAGTCCTGCTCACCACACCCACCTGAGCTGCCAGGCCATCAGCACACACACCTTGCTCTCAGCCGCTCATTAGGCTCATGAATCTGTCTGGTCTACAGCACTCACTTTCAGCTGTTAACTCACTGTGTTCCAGGTAGGTTTTAGCACAGCACATCCACAGTAAAAACCGAATACATGTGAACAGAGTCATATACCAACAACCTGTGTGATGCACCCGGCCATGGGTCGCATCACCACAGTATCCTAAGACCCTGGAGGAGCGTGTCAGATCCTGGTCAACTGTCCCAGATACCCGGACTGTTAGTTGACAGTGTATGGAGCAGCCATTCACCTGAAAGGTGACCCCATAGACAGGAGGCTGTATACTGACTGCAGACAGTGTCTGGATAGTGCAATACCCTCCACTGCATTACCGCAACAGCGGAGGTATCTGCCTCACACTATAAGCCTGACAAAACTCTGGGATCCTCAGTATCCGGGTCCAGGACCCATCTACGTCTGGGTACAGAGCCTCAGTATCCGGGTCCAGGACCCATCTACGTCTGGGTACAGAGCCTCAGTATCCGGGTCCAGGACCCATCTACGTCTGGGTACAGAGCCTCAGTATCCGGGTCCAGGACCCATCTACGTCTGGGTACAGAGCCTCAGTATCCGGGTCCAGGACCCATCTGCGTCTGGGTACAGAGCCTCAGTATCCGGATCCAGGACCCATCTGCGTCTGGGTACAGAGCCTCAGTATCCGGGTCCAGGACCCATCTGCGTCTGGGTACAGAGCCTCAGTATCCGGGTCCAGGACCCATCTACGTCTGGGTACAGAGCCTCAGTATCCGGGTCCAGGACCCATCTACGTCTGTGTACAGAGCCTCAGTATCCGGGTCCAGGACCCATCTACGTCTGTGTACAGAGCCTCAGTATCCGGGTCCAGGACCCATCTACGTCTGGGCACAGAGCCTCAGTATCCGGGTCCAGGACCCATCTACGTCTGGGTACAGAGCCTCAGTATCCGGGTCCAGGACCCATCTGCGTCTGGGTACAGAGCCTCAGTATCCGGGTCCAGGACCCATCTACGTCTGGGTACAGAGCCTCAGTATCCGGGTCCAGGACCCATCTACGTCTGGGTACAGAGCCTCAGTATCCGGGTCCAGGACCCATCTATGTCTGGGTACAGAGCCTCAGTATCCGGGTCCAGGACCCATCTACGTCTGGGTACAGAGCCTCAGTATCCGGGTCCAGGACCCATCTACGTCTGGGTACAGAGCCTCAGTATCCGGGTCCAGGACCCATCTACGTCTGGGTACAGAGCCTCAGTATCCGGGTCCAGGACCCATCTACGTCTGGGTACAGAGCCTCAGTATCCGGGTCCAGGACCCATCTACGTCTGGGTACAGAGCCTCAGTATCCGGGTCCAGGACCCATCTACGTCTGGGTACAGAGCCTCAGTATCCGGGTCCAGGACCCATCTACGTCTGGGTACAGAATCCCTTTAATGTGGATTTGCAGGATGGTTGAGAATTTCCTTTGTCCGTCCAGAGCATTGTGATGGCTCATTATCAGGTCCAGAACGTCCATTACTCCATAACCTGTTGGCCATCCAGACTTCAGATGAGATTGAGCTCTGGTCCCGGTTCTGTGTACACAGCCTCGGTCCCGGGGTCTCGAGCTCTGGTCCCGGTTCTGTGTACACAGCCTCGGTCCCGGGGTCTCGAGCTCTGGTCCCGGTTCTGTGTACACAGCCTCGGTCCCGGGGTCTCGAGCTCTGGTCCCGGTTCTGTGTACACAGCCTCGGTCCCGGGGTCTCGAGCTCTGGTCCCGGTTCTGTGTACACAGCCTCGGTCCCGGGGTCTCGAGCTCTGGTCCCGGTTCTGTGTACACAGCTTCCGTCCCGGGGTCTCGAGCTCTGGTCCCGGTTCTGTGTACACAGCCTCGGTCCCGGGGTCTCGAGCTCTGGTCCCGGTTCTGTGTACACAGCCTCGGTCCCGGGGTCTCGAGCTCTGGTCCCGGTTCTGTGTACACAGCCTCGGTCCCGGGGTCTCGAGCTCTGGTCCCGGTTCTGTGTACACAGCTTCCGTCCCGGGGTCTCGAGCTCTGGTCCCGGATCTGTGTACACAGCCTCGGTCCCGGGGTCTCGAGCTCTGGTCCCGGTTCTGTGTACACAGCCTCGGTCCCGGGGTCTCGAGCTCTGGTCCCGGTTCTGTGTACACAGCCTCGGTCCCGGGGTCTCGAGCTCTGGTCCCGGTTCTGTGTACACAGCCTCGGTCCCGGGGTCTCGAGCTCTGGTCCCGGTTCTGTGTACACAGCCTCGGTCCCGGGGTCTCGAGCTCTGGTCCCGGTTCTGTGTACACAGCCTCGGTCCCGGGGTCTCGAGCTCTGGTCCCGGTTCTGTGTACACAGCCTCGGTCCCGGGGTCTCGAGCTCTGGTCCCGGTTCTGTGTACACAGCCTCGGTCCCGGGGTCTCGAGCTCTGGTCCCGATTCTGTGTACACAGCCTCCGTCCCGGGGTCTCGAGCTCTGGTCCCGGTTCTGTGTACACAGCCTCGGTCCCGGGGTCTCGAGCTCTGGTCCCGGTTCTGTGTACACAGCCTCGGTCCCGGGGTCTCGAGCTCTGGTCCCGGTTCTGTGTACACAGCCTCGGTCCCGGGGTCTCGAGCTCTGGTCCCGGTTCTGTGTACACAGCTTCCGTCCCGGGGTCTCGATCTCTGGTCCCGGTTCTGTGTACACAGCTTCCGTCCCGGGGTCTCGCAGCCCCTGAGATCTCTTCCTTTGCAGGACGGAGGGCGAATCTTCCCTTTCTGCAGGACGTTCCACTCTTGTGACATTTTACATAGGAGCCTCATTTGTAAGGTAAAAAAAAAATGAAAATTTCCTTAAAATTGACGTCTCGTGGGTGTAAAATCTTGAGATAATTGAATTCTTTCCCGAGTGTCATGATGGCTGCAGCTTCCTGCGAGCGGCGCATTAATACAAGACCATTAGCGCACAAAGGTTGCGGTTAATAGACCTCGTGGCGACGTCTCGCGCACTTCTGCTGCTTCATGTTTTCTTTAAGATCCTCATTAATGATTTTAAAAGCATTTGCCCGTTTGCATGGCGGATACTTTAATAGGTTTCTGGGTGGCGGACGCACCGCGCCGGCCGCCTAATGGATTCCGAGCAGCCATTCTCATTCTGCCGCTCGGGCTGGATCGCCTTTATTTTCTTCATTAACCTCCCTCCTTCCTTTATGTCTTCTGAGTGTTCAGCGCAAAACTTTGTGTACACTTGAGGAAGGAGCATTAATTATGTACGAGGAGCGTCCGGCGGATGTGTCAGCCCCGATCATAGCCGGCGTCACTAGAAATAGGATTACCGAGGATCCACCAGAGAATCTGCTCAGATCCAGGGATCAGCTCAGATAAAGGTCCCTACAAGTCCCACATCAAGAGGAGCGACAGGTCCTCAGAGGCGGAAATCTGATCATATGTTGGCGGATCACTAGGAGGATCTTCTCCAGAGTCCAGGCACTGGGATCCTGGGGCAGAGAGACAACCTCCGAGGAGGCCATACATTGGGATCCTGGAGCAGAAAGACAACGTCTAAGGAGGCCGTACACTGAGATCCTGGAGCAGAGAGACAACCTCCGAGGAGGCCGTACACTGAGATCCTGGAGCAGAGAGACAACCTCCGAGGAGGCCGAACACTGGGATCCTGGAGCAGAGAGACAACCTACGAGGAGGCCGAACACTGGGATCCTGGAGCAGAGAGACAACCTCCGAGGAGGCCGAACACTGAGATCCTGGAGCAGAGAGACAACCTCCGAGGAGGCCGAACACTGGGATCCTGGAGCAGAGAGACAACCTCCGAGGAGGCCGAAAACACTGAGATCCTGGAGCAGAGAGACAACCTCCGAGGAGGCGAACACTGAGATCCTGGAGCAGAGAGACAACCTCCGAGGAGGCCGACACATGGGATCCTGGAGCAGAGAGACAACCTCCGAGGAGGCGACACTGAGATCCTGGAGCAGAGAGACAACCTCCGAGGAGGCACGAACACTGAGGATCCTGGAGCAGAGAGACAACCTCCGAGGAGGCCGAACACTGAGGATCCTGGAGCAGAGAGACAACCTCCGAGGAGCGACACTGGATCCTGGAGCAGAGAGACAACCTCGGGAGGCCAACATGGACCTGGAGCAGAAGACAACGTCTAAGGAGGCCGTACACTGAGATCCTGGAGCAGAGAGACAACCTCCGAGGAGGCCGAACACTGGGATCCTGGAGCAGAGAGACAACCTCCGAGGAGGCAGTACACTGGGATCCGGAGCAGAGAGACAACCTCCGAGGAGGCCGAACACTGAGATCCTGGAGCAGAGAGACAACCTCCGAGGAGGCCGAACACTGAGATCCTGGAGCAGAGAGACAACCTCCGAGGAGGCCGAACACTGGGATCCTGGAGCAGAGAGGACAACCTCCGAGGAGGACCGAACACTGGATCCTGGAGCAGAGAGACAACCTCCGAGGAGGCCGAACACTGGGATCCTGGAGCAGAGAGACAACCTCCGAGGAGGCGAACACTGGATCCTGGAGCAGAGAGACAACCTCCGAGGAGGCCGAACACTGAGATCCTGGAGCAGAGAGACAACCTCCGAGGAGGCCGAACACTGGGATCCTGGAGCAGAGAGACAACCTCCGAGGAGGCCGTACACTGAGATCCTGGAGCAGAGGGGACAACCTAACCGGAGGAGAGACCGAACACTGGGATCTGGAGCAGAGAGACAACCTCGAGGACCGGACGAACACTGAGATCCTGGAGCAGAGAGACAACCTCCGAGGAGGCCGAAAACACTGGGATCCTGGAAGCAGAGAGGACAAACCTCCGGGAGAGCGACCGAACACTGGGATCCTGGAGCAGAGAGACAACCTCGAGGAGGCCGTACACTGAGATCCTGGAGCAGAGAGACAACCTGGACGACGAGGATCCGGCAGAAACAACTGAGGTCACATGGAGCCCTGAGAAGGAGAGACACACCTCCGAGGAGACCTGCAGAACAACTGAGACCTGGAGCAGAGAGACAAACCTCCGAGGAGGCCGAACACTGAGATCTGGAGCAGAGACACTAGAGGGCACTGAGATCCTGGAGCAGAGAGACAACCTCCGAGGAGGCGAAGGATAACACTGGAGGAGATCCTGGAGCAGAGAGACAACCTCCGAGGAGGACGAACACTGGGATCCTGGAGCAGAGAGACAACCTCCGAGGAGGACGAACACTGAGATCCTGGAGCAGAGAGACAACCTCCGAGGAGGCCGAACACTGAGATCCTGGAGCAGAGAGACAACCTCCGAGGAGGCCGTACACTGAGATCCTGGAGCAGAGAGACAACCTCCGAGGAGGCCGTACACTGAGATCCTGGAGCAGAGAGACAACCTCCGAGGAGGCCGTACACTGAGATCCTGGAGCAGAGAGACAACGTCTAAGGAGGCCGAACACTGGGATCCTGGAGCAGAGAGACAACCTCCGAGGAGGCCGTACACTGAGATCCTGGAGCAGAGACGCAACCTCCAGGAGGCCGTACACTGGGATCCTGGAGCAGAAGACAACCTCCGAGGAGGACGAACACTGGGATCCTGGAGCAGAGAGACAACCTCCGAGGAGGACGAACACTGAGATCCTGGAGCAGAGAGACAACCTCCGAGGAGGCCGAACACTGAGATCCTGGAGCAGAGAGACAACCTCCGAGGAGGCCGAACACTGAGATCCTGGAGCAGAGAGACAACCTCGAGGAGGCCGTACACTGAAATCCTGGAGCAGAGAGATAACCTTCGAGGAGGACGAACACTGAGATCCTGGAGCAGAGAGACAACCTCCGAGGAGGACGAACACTGGGATCCTGGAGCAGAGAGACAACCTCCATGGAGGCCGTACACTGAGATCCTGGAGCAGAGAGACAACCTCCATGGAGGCCGTACACTGAGATCCTGGAGCAGAGACACAACCTCCGAGGAGGACGTACACTGAGATCCTGGAGCAGAGAGACAACCTCCGAGGAGAACCGAACACTGGGATCCTGGAGCAGAGAGACAACCTCCGAGGAGGCTGTACACTGAGATCCTGGAGCAGACAGACAACCTCCGAGGAGGCCGAACACTGGGATCCTGGAGCAGAAAGACAACCTCCGAGGAGACCGTACACTGGGATCCTGGAGCAGAAAGACAGCCTCCGAGGAGGCCGTACACTGAGATCCTGGAGCATAAAGACAACCTCCGAGGAGGACCGTACACTGGGATCCTGGAGCAGAAAGACAGCCTCCGAGGAGGCCGAACACTGGGTTCCTGGAGCAGAGAGACAACCTCCGGGGAGACCGAACACTGGGATCCTGGAGCAGAGAGACAACCTCCAAGGAGGCAGAACACTGGGATCCTGGAGCAGAGAGAAAACCTCCAAGCAGGGCGAACACTGGGATCCTGGAGCTGGGAGACAACCTCCGAGGAGGTCATACACTGGGATTCTGGAGCAGAGAGACAACCTCCGAGGAGGCCGTACACTGGGATTCTGGAGCAGAGAGACAACCTCCGAGGAGGCCGTACACTGAGATCCTGGAGCAGAGAGATAACCTTCGAGGAGGACGAACACTGAGATCCTGGAGCAGAGAGACAACCTCCGAGGAGGCCGAACACTGGGATCCTGGTGCAGAGAGACAACCTCCGAGGAGGACGAACTCTGGGATCCTGGAGCAGAGAGACAACCTCCGAGGAGGCCGTACACTGAGATCCTGGAGCAGAGAGATAACCTTCGAGGAGGACGAACACTGAGATCCTGGAGCAGAGAGACAACCTCCGAGGAGGACGAACACTGGGATCCTGGAGCAGAGAGACAACCTCCATGGAGGCCGTACACTGAGATCCTGGAGCAGAGAGACAACCTCCATGGAGGCCGTACACTGAGATACTGGAGCAGAGACACAACCTCCGAGGAGGACGTACACTGAGATCCTGGAGCAGAGAGACAACCTCCGAGGAGACCGAACACTGGGATCCTGGTGCAGAGAGACAACCTCCGAGGAGGACGAACTCTGGGATCCTGGAGCAGAGAGACAACCTCCGAGGAGGCCGTACACTGAGATCCTGGAGCAGAGAGATAACCTTCGAGGAGGACGAACACTGAGATCCTGGAGCAGAGAGACAACCTCCGAGGAGGACGAACACTGGGATCCTGGAGCAGAGAGACAACCTCCATGGAGGCCGTACACTGAGATCCTGGAGCAGAGAGACAACTCCGAGGAGGCCGTACACTGAGATCCTGGAGCATAAAGACAACCTCCGAGGAGACCGTACACTGGGATCCTGGAGCAGAAAGACAGCCTCCGAGGAGGCCGAACACTGGGTTCCTGGAGCAGAGAGACAACCTCCAAGGAGGCAGAATACTGGGATCCTGGAGCAGAGAGACAACCTCCATGGAGAACGAACACTGAGATCCTGGAGCAGAGAGACAACCTCCGAGGAGACCGAACACTGGGATCCTGGAGCAGAGAGACAACCTCCGAGGAGGCTGTACACTGAGATCCTGGAGCAGACAGACAACCTCCGAGGAGGCCGAACACTGGGATCCTGGAGCAGAAAGACAACCTCCGAGGAGACCGTACACTGGGATCCTGGAGCAGAAAGACAGCCTCCGAGGAGGCCGTACACTGAGATCCTGGAGCATAAAGACAACCTCCGAGGAGACCGTACACTGGGATCCTGGAGCAGAAAGACAGCCTCCGAGGAGGCCGAACACTGGGTTCCTGGAGCAGAGAGACAACCTCCGGGGAGACCGAACACTGGGATCCTGGAGCAGAGAGACAACCTCCAAGGAGGCAGAACACTGGGATCCTGGAGCAGAGAGAAAACCTCCAAGCAGGGCGAACACTGGGATCCTGGAGCTGAGAGACAACCTCCGAGGAGGTCATACACTGGGATTCTGGAGCAGAGAGACAACCTCCGAGGAGGCCGTACACTGGGATTCTGGAGCAGAGAGACAACCTCCGAGGAGGCCGTACACTGAGATCCTGGAGCAGAAAGACAACGTCTAAGGAGGCCGAACTCTGGGATCCTGGAGCAGAGAGACAACCTCCAAGGAGGCCGTACACTGAGATCCTGGAGCAGAGAGACAACCTCCGAGGAGGCCGTACACTGAGATCCTGGATCAGAGAGACAACCTCCGAGGAGGCCGTACACTGACATCCTGGAGCAGAGAGACAACCTCCGAGGAGGCCATACACTGGGATCCTGGAGCAGAGAGACAACCTCCGAGGAGGCCGTACACTGGGATCCTGGATCAGAGAGATAACCTCCGAGGAGGCCGTACACTGAGATCCTGGAGCAGAGAGACAACCTCCATGGAGGCCATACACTGGGATCCTGGAGTAGAGAGAAAACGTCTGAGGAGGCCGTACACTGAGATCCTGGAGCAGAGAGACAACCTCCGAGGAGGCCGTACACTGAGATCCTGGAGCAAAGAGACAACCTCCAAGAAGGCTGTACACTGGGATCCTGGAGCAGGGAGACAACCTGGTGTACGAGGTGTACGGAGCGGAGCCGAGTGTGTACGAGGTGTACGGAGAGGAGCCGAGTGTGTACGAGGTGTACGGAGCGGAGCCGAGTGTGTACAAGGTGTACGGAGCGGAGCCGAGTGTGTACGAGGTGTACGGAGCAGAGCCGAGTGTGTACGAGGTGTACGGAGAGGAGCCGAGTGTGTACAAGGTGTACGGAGCGGAGCCGAGTGTGTACGAGGTGTACGGAGCAGAGCCAAGTGTGTACGAGGTGTACGGAGCAGAGCAGAGTGTGTACGAGGTGTACGGAGCGGAGCCATGTGTGTACGAGGTGTACGGAGCAGAGCAGAGTGTGTACAAGGTGTACGGAGCGGAGCCGAGTGTGTACGAGGTGTACGGAGCAGAGCCGAGTGTGTACGAGGTGTACGGAGCAGAGCCGAGTGTGTACGAGGTGTACGGAGCAGAGCAGAGTGTGTACGAGGTGTACGGAGAGGAGCCGAGTGTGTACGAGGTGTACGGAGCGGAACCGAGTGTGTACGAGGTGTACGGAGCGGAGCAGAGTGTGTACGAGGTGTACGGAGCGGAGCCGAGTGTGTACGAGGTGTACGGAGCGGAGCCGAGTGTGTACGAGGTGTACGGAGCAGAGCCGCATGTGTA
The DNA here is from genome assembly GCA_033576535.1 of Allobates femoralis. Taxonomy (NCBI): domain Eukaryota; kingdom Metazoa; phylum Chordata; class Amphibia; order Anura; family Aromobatidae; genus Allobates; species Allobates femoralis. The sequence continues at coordinate 12,354,025 of JARQOC010000006.1, read as the reverse complement.
CAATGTGTACGGAGCAGAGCCGAGTGTGTACGAGGTGTACGAAGCGGAGCCGCGTGTGTACGAGGTGTACGGAGCGGAGCCGAGTGTGTACGAGGTGTACGGAGCAGAGCCGAGTGTGTACGAGGTGTACGGAGCAGAGCCGAGTGTGTACGAGGTGTACGGAGCAGAGCAGAGTGTGTACGAGGTGTACGGAGCGGAGCCGAGTGTGTACGAGGTGTACAGAGCGGAGCCGAGTGTGTACGAGGTGTACGGAGCGGAGCCGAGTGTATGAGGTGTACGGAGCGGAGCCGAGTGTGTACGAGGTGTACAGAGCGGAGCCGAGTGTGTACGAGGTGTACGGAGCGGAGCTGAGTGTATGAGGTGTACGGAGCGGAGCCGAGTGTGTACTAGGTGTACGGAGCGGAGCCGAGTGGGTACTAGGTGTACGGAGCAGAGCCGAGTGTGTACGAGGTGTACGGAGAGGAGCCGAGTGTGTACGAGGTGTACGGAGCAGAGCCAAGTGTGTACGAGGTGTACAGAGCGGAGCCGAGTGTGTACGAGGTGTACAGAGCGGAGCCGAGTGTGTACAAGGTGTACGGAGCGGAGCCGAGTGTGCACGAGGTGTACGGAGCAGAGCCAAGTGTGTACGAGGTGTACGGAGCGGAGCCGAGTGTGTACGAGAGAGGATAACTGACTATCCTGGCCCAGTCCACAGAACCCGGAGTACCGGCTCCGACGTGGTCCAGCTGGTTCACCCCTGAACCACACAACCCGGAGTGGTCGCAGGCTTTACAGGAGCACAACCCACCAACTAAAGATCTACTGCAGCTATACCGGGAGCACCCACCTAAGAGGACCAGGGCCCGCCGAGGGAAAATTAACGTTGCAGCGGTGACCCAACCGAAGGCCCTCAGTGTTCCCAATTCGGTATAGCAGAGCAGCGAAGTGAAGGGACAGACAGCGATAGAGAAGGACACCAGAGGAGCTTCAGAGGGACGCTGCTCATTGCCAGAACCACCCGGTCCACTGCCTCAGCCGACACCATCGCATACCCTGTAAAGCTGCCGTTTACCAGAGTAAAGAACCCGTACAGAGTGAGCAGCGTGTCTGAGCCTTATTCCAAAACTGTCATTCACGTGCATTGCTTCACAGAAACGACTGAGCTGCCCTATTCCACCACCTCAGCTCACCGCTCCGGGGACCTCGCTCGTCCTGTAGGGAGTGACTCTATCTTGCTGCCGCCCATCACCCCGGAAGATCCAGCAGTGCCGGTGCCATTACCGGAACCTACAGGTGGCGTCACGAATAAAAGAAACTTTATTCTTTTATTCCCTTTTTATTATTTTATTTTTCCCCCTTTTATTGACCACCGGGCCCACAGCCTCAGGCACCAAAACCGTGACCTACAGACTGCGCCTGAGACCTGAGTCCCCTGGCCACGGTGAGTCAGGTGTATGGGGATGCATTATACACTGTGTGGCCTCTTTCACACATCCGTGCCTCTGGCACGTGTGCAGTCCGTGCGGACACATGCCAGAGGCACGAACATACGGAGACACATGATCCCCTGTGGACCCATGCACACGTCCGTGTCTCCGTGTAGAGCACATGCGTGTCTGTGTGCTCCACACGGAGACTTGTCCGTTTTTCTGCGGCGCCACGGACTGCTTTTTTGTCAAAACGTCCAGCACACAGATGTTCACATTGTGACGTCCGTGTGCACGGACCACGGACAAAACCAAACAGCCTGAAAATAAAGAATTTTATACTCCCCTCGCTCCAGTGGTGTCTGCTCCTCTCACTTCCGGTGCCGCTCATTAGGCTCATGAATATTCACTTCACTGAGCCTGACAGCGGACCGGAAAAGAGAGGAGCAGTGGTGCAGGAGGGAGGTAAGTATGCGGGTGACAGGCTGTGACACGGACTGCACACATTGTGTCACACGTCTGTGACACATGTGTGCACGTTGCAGAGGGATGCAGCAGTCTGGAAATTGCCAAACTATTGAAGCGTGATCACCGAACAATCAAGTGTTTCATGGCAAATAGCCAACAGGGTCACAAGAAGCGTGAGGGCAAATAAGGGCAAAATAACTGCCCATGAATGTAGGAAAATCAAGCGTGAAGCTGCCAAGATGCCATTTGCCACCAGTTTTGCCATATTTCAGAGCTGCAACATTACTGGAGTATGAGAAAGCACAAGGTGTGCCATACTCAGGGACATGGCCAAGGTAAGGAAGGCTGAAAAACCAACACCTCTGAACAAGAAACATAAGATAAAACCACCACCTCTGAGCAAGAAACATAAGATAAAACCACCACCTCTGAACAAGAAACATAAGATAAAACCACCACCTCTGAACAAGAAACATAAGATAAAACCACCACCTCTGAACAAGAAACATAAGATAAAACCACCACCTCTGAACAAGAAACATAAGATAAAACCACCACCTGTGAACAAGAGACATAAGATAAAACCACCACCTCTGACCAAGAAACATAAGCTAAAACCACCACCTCTGAACAAGAAACATAAGATAAAACCACCATCTCTGAACAAGAGACATAAGATAAAACCACCACCTCTGAACAATAAACATAAGATAAAACCACCACCTCTGAACAAGAAACATAAGATAAAACCAACCCCTCTGAACAAGAAACATAACATAAAACCACCACCTCTGAACAAGAAACATAAGATAAAACCACCACCTCTGAAGCAAGAAACATAAGATAAAACCACCACCTCTGAACAAGAAACATAAGATAAAACCACCACCTGTGAACAAGAGACATAAGATAAAACCACCACCTCTGAACAAGAGACATAAGATAAAACCACCACCTCTGAACAAGAGACATAAGATAAAACCACCACCTCTGAACAAGAAACAAAGATAAAACCACCACCTCTGAACAAGAAACATAAGATAAAACCACCACCTCTGAACAAGAAACATAAGATAAAACCACCACCTCTGAACAAGAAACATAAGATAAAACCACCACCTCTGAACAAGAACATAAGGTAAAACCACCACCTCTGAACAAAGACATAAGATAAAACCACCACCTCTGAACAAGAAACATAAGATAAAACCACCACCTCTGAACAGAAACATAAGATAAAACCACCACCTCTGAGCAAGAAACATAAGATAAAACCACCACCTCTGAACAAGAAACATAAGATAAAACCACCACCTGTGAACAAGAGACATAAGATAAAACCACCACCTCTGAACAAGAAACATAAGATAAAACCACCACCTCTGAACAAGAAACATAAGATAAAACCACCACCTCTGAACAAGAGACATAAGATAAAACCACCACCTCTGAACAAGAAACATAAGATAAAACCACCACCTCTGAACAAGAAACATAAGATAAAACCACCCCACTGAACAAGGAACATAGATAAAACACCACCTCTGAACAAGAAACATAAGATAAAACCACCACCTCTGAACAAGAAACATAAGAGAAAACCACCACCTCTGAACAAGAAACATAAGATAAAACCACCACCTCTGTACAAGAAACATAAGATAAAACCACCACCTCTGAACAAGAAACATAAGATAAAACCACCACCTCTGAACAAGAAACATAAGATAAAACCACCACCTCTGTACAAGAAACATAAGATACAACCACCACCTCTGACCAAGAAACATAAGGTAAAACCACCACCTCTGAACAAGAAACATAAGATAAAACCACCACCTCTGAACAAGAAACATAAGATAAAACGTCAAGACTGGGCCAAGAAATATCTGAAGACTGATTCTTCCAAGGTTTTATGGTCTGATGAAATGAGAGTGACTCTTGATGGCCAGATAGATGGGGCAGAGGCTGGATCAGTAAGGGGCAGAGAGCTCCACTCCGACTCAGACGCCAGCAAGGTGGAGGTGGGTACTGGTATGGGCTGGGATCATCAAAGATCAACTTGTGGGACCTTTTCATGTTGAGGATGGAGTGAAGCTCAACTCCTGGACCTACTGCCAGTTTCTGGAAGACAAATTCTTCAAGCAGTGGTACAGGAAGAAGTCAGGATTGTTCAAGAATAACATGATTTTCATGCAGGACAATGCTCCATCACATGCATCCAACTACTCCACAGCGTGGCTGGCCAGTAAAGGTCTAAAAGAAGATAATAATGACATGGTCCCCTTGTTCACCTAATCTGAACCCCATTGAGAACCTGTGCTCCCTCCTAAAATGTGAGATCTACAGGGAGGGAAAATAGTACACCTCTGGGAACAGTGTCTGGGAGGGAAAACAGTACACCTCTGGGGACAGTGTCTGGGAGGGAAAACAGTACACCTCTGGGGACAGTGTCTGGGAGGGAAAACAGTACACCTCCGGGGACAGTGTCTGGAGGCTGTGGTGGCTGCTGCACGCAATGTGGATCGTAAACAGATCAAGCAGCTGACACAATCTATGGATGGAGGCTGCTGAGTGTCATCATAAAGAAAGGGGGCGATATTGAGCACTCATTGTTTGGGTTTTGTTTTTGCATGTCAGAAATGTTTATTTCTACATTTTGTGCAGTTATATTGGTTACCTGGTGACAATAAACAAGTGAGATGGGAATAGATTTGGTTTTTTATTAAGTTGCCTAATAATTCTGCACAGTAATAGTTACCTGCACACACAGATTCCTCCTAAGAGCCAAATCTAAAAACCCCTCCAACTTCCAAAAATATTAAGCTTTGATATTTATGAGTCTTTTGGGTGATTGAGAACAGAGTTGTTGATCTATAGTAAAAATAATCCTCTACAATACAACTTGTCTAATAATTCTGCACACGGTGTACTATATGGAGTACTATGGGGGTGCATAATACTATATGGAGTACTATGGGGATGCATTTTACTATATTTACGACTGGTGGTGCATTATACTTTATGGAGGTCTATAGGGGTGCACTATCCTATATGGAGGACTATAACAGTGCATTATAATATATGGAGGATTATGGAGGTGCATTATAATATATGAAAAACTATGGATGATGTATTATAATATATAGAGGACTATATGGAGCCAATTATACTATATGAACGCAATTATAATATATGGAGGGCTCTGTGGAGGGGTATGAGGGAGCCTTTATACTTTATGCAGTGCTATTTGAGGGCTATTATACAGTGTGAATAGGTTTAGGGGACATTATATTATATGTAGGTCCAATATACTACATGTTGGGCTGTGTGGGAGTCACAGTTGGAGATCATACTGTGCCAGTGTAGTTGAGGGACTTGCAGTGCGGTCATCATACTATGCGCGTGGAGGAATTCATTGTGGGGGTCCAGGTCCTGCAGCCGTCTCCATTGCGCATTTGTCCCGCCACCATCTCCATTGTGCATTTGTCCCGCAGCTGTCTCCATTCTGCATTTATCCTGCAGCCATCTGCTTTGTGTATACAGAAAGCAGCAGTCTCTATGGTCTATTCTCTGTGTGTATAGCCAGCAGCCGTCTCCGTTGTCTATACGGCCAGGCGTGCAGCCATCTCCATTGTCTATAGGGCCTGCAGCCATCTCTGTTGTGTATTCTCTATTGTGTACGGCCTGCAGCAGTCTCTATTGTGTATTCTATATTGTGTGTATAGCAAGCAGCAGTCTCCATTGTGTATACGGCCCACAGCCATCTCTATTGTGTATAGAGCTACCAGCCATCTCTGTTGTGTATTCTCAATTGTATATACAGCTATTGTGTATTCAGCCCACAGCAGTCTCAAGTGTGTGTGTGTAATATATAATAGAGAGAGAGAGTGTAAAAAAGAAAAACAGCACAAAAATATAGAAAAAAGTGGACTTTATTGGCCTGGCCACGTATTGGGCAATAAAGTCCATTTTGTTCTATTGTTTTGTGCTGTTTTTTCCTTTTTTACTCTATTGTAATGAACCATCTGGATCGCTGGTTGGGAAAGCTTTGCTCATCAATGGAGGTCATTTTTGGTGCTGTTCCAATTTTTCACTATAAATAAAATGTATGTTTGGGAGGAGGCAGAACATGGGTGGAGGCTGGGCGGAGTCTCAGGGGGGCCCCAAAATTTTGGCAGTCAGCGGCCCCTAAATTCCTTGTGGCATCCCTGAAGACAACCTCTCAGGAGGCCGAAGCAGGAAAAAAACCTCCAAGAAGTCAGGAACAGGGAGAAAATGTCCAAGGAGCCCAGAGCAAGGAGACAACCTCTGAGGAGGCAGGAGCAGGGAGACAACCTCTGAGGAGGCAGGAGCAGGGAGAAAACGTCTGAGGAGGCAGGAGCAGGGAGACAACCTCTGAGGAGGCAGGAGCAGGGAGAAAACATCTGAGGAGGCAGGAGCAGGGAGAAAACGTCTGAGGAGGCAGGAGCAAGGAGAAAACGTCTGAGGAGGCAGGAGCAGGGAGACAACCTCTGAGGAGGCAGGAGCAGGGAGAAAACATCTGAGGAGGCAGGAGCAGGGAGAAAACGTCTGAGGAGGCAGGAGCAAGGAGAAAACGTCTGAGGAGGCAGGAGCAGGGAGACAACCTCTGAGGAGGCAGGAGCAGGGAGAAAACATCTGAGGAGGCAGGAGCAGGGAGAAAACATCTGAGGAGGCAGGAGCAGGGAGAAAACATCTGAGGAGGCAGGAGCAGGGAGAAAACCTCTGAGGAGGCAGGAGCAGGGAGACAACCTCTGAGGAGGCAGGAGCAGGGAGACAACCTCTGAGGAGGCAGGAGCAGGGAGAAAACATCTGAGGAGGCAGGAGCAGGGAGAAAACATCTGAGGAGGCAGGAGCAGGGAGAAAACATCTGAGGAGGCAGGAGCAGGGAGACAACCTCTGAGGAGGCAGGAGCAGGGAGACAACCTCTGAGGAGGCAGGAGCAGGGAGACAACCTCTGAGGAGGCAGGAGCAGGGAGAAAACATCTGAGGAGGCAGGAGCAGGGAGAAAACGTCTCAGGAGGCAGGAGCAGGGAGAAAACATCTGAAGAGGCAGGAGCAGGGAGAAAACGTCTGAGGAGGCAGGAGCAGGGAGAAAACGTCTGAGGAGGCAGGGAAATGCAGAGGAGAGGAAAACGTCTGAAGAGGCAGGAGCAGGGAGAAAACGTCTGAGGAGGCAGGAGCAGGGAGAAAACGTCTGAGGAGGCAGGAGCAGGGAGAAAAAGTCTGAGGAGGCAGGAGCAGGGAGAAAACATCTGAGGAGGCAGGAGCAGGGAGAAAACATCTGAGGAGGCAGGAGCAGGGAGAAAACATCTGAGGAGGCAGGAGCAAGGAGAAAACCTCTGAGGAGGCAGGAGCAGGGAGAAAACGTCTGAGGAGGCAGGAGCAGGGAGAAAACGTCTGAGGAGGCAGGAGCAGGGAGAAAACGTCTGAGGAGGCAGGAGCAGGGAGAAAACGTCTGAGGAGGCAGGAGCAGGGAGAAAACGTCTGAGGAGGCAGGAGCAGGGAGAAAACGTCTGAGGAGGCAGGAGCAGGGAGAAAACCTCTGAGGAGGCAGGAGCAGGGAGAAAACATCTGAGGAGGCAGGAGCAGGGAGAAAACCTTGGAGGAGAGGAGGAAACTGAGGGGCAGGGAGGAAAACCTCTGAGGAGGCAGGAGCAGGGAGAAAACCTCTGAGGAGGCAGGAGCAGGGAGAAAACTCTGAGGAGGCAGGGGAGCAGGAGAGAAAACTCTGAGGAGGCAGGAGCAGGGAGAAAACTCTGAGGAGGCAGGAGCAGGGAGAAAACGTCTGAGGAGGCAGGAGCAGGAGAAACGTCTGAGGAGGCAGGAGCAGGGAGAAAACGTCTGAGGAGGCAGGAGCAGGGAGAAAACGTCTGAGGAGGCAGGAGCAGGGAGAAAACGTCTGAGGAGGCAGGAGCAGGGAGAAAACGTCTGAGGCAGGAGCAGGAGAAAGCTGGAGAGAGGAGAAAACGTCTGAGGAGGCAGGAGCAGGGAGAAAACGTCTGAGGAGGCAGGAGCAGGGAGAAAACTCTAGGAGGCAGGAGCAGGAGAAACGTCTAGGAGGCAGGAGCAGGAGAAAACGTCTGAGGAGGCAGGAGCAGGGAGAAAACGTCTGAGGAGGCAGGAGCAGGGAGAAAACGTCTGAGGAGGCAGGAGCAGGGAGAAAACGTCTCAGGAGGCAGGAGCAGGGAGAAAACGTCTCAGGAGGCAGGAGAAGGGAGAAAACGTCTGAGGAGGCAGGAGCAGGGAGAAAACGTCTGAGGAGGCAGGAGCAGGGAGAAAACATCTGAGGAGGCAGGAGCAGGGAGAAAACGTCTGAGGAGGCAGGAGCAGGGAGAAAACGTCTGAGGAGGCAGGAGCAGGGAGAAAACGTCTGAGGAGGCAGGAGCAAGGAGAAAACATCTGAGGAGGCAGGAGCAAGGAGAAAACGTCTGAGGAGGCAGGAGCAGGGAGAAAACATCTGAGGAGGCAGGAGCAGGGAGAAAACGTCTGAGGAGGCAGGAGCAGGGAGAAAACATCTGAGGAGGCAGGAGCAGGGAGAAAACGTCTCAGGAGGCAGGAGCAGGGAGAAAACCTCCGAGAAGGCGGGATAAGCAAGGAGACAACCTCTGAGGAAGCCGGAGAAGGAAGACAACCTACAAGAAGGCCGGAGCAGGAAGACAACCTCTGAGGAGGCTGGAGAAGGGAGACAACCTACGAGGAGCGGATACAGAGCTACACTCACAACTTATTGGACCATGGAGATTAAAAGGCTAAATACCCAGAAAATCAGCAACAAAAAAAGAATGTAGCTTTAAAAGGCCTGAATTCCCCAGTAATAATATATAATGGACCATATTTTATATTATGATATTGTGGCGCCCCTGCAACCAGGAGGCCACATAAGGGAACTGCAGCCAGGTAGATAGGAGGCAGTTTATGCAACAAACACCCTCAGCACACACACATCCACAGGAGCACAACACCCAACCCGGAGCCCGGGACTCTAGGCGGGTAAGGGGTGGTGGGGTTTAGAGGAAAGTGGGTGGGAAGGTAGGTCAGGTGGTAGACCAGTCCAAAAAGGAGTTAGCCAGTAGGCCGGAGTAGGCTGAACTGAAAAGACCCAGAGTAGGCCAGTGGGTGCTGAACAGACAAGACCAGACAGAAAGTGACACTCCCCGGTGGGATAGGGAATCCTGGAGACGCAGAATCCACAGAGACACAGATCCATAGAGAGATAGCCCATCCATAGCCCGCAGCCCATGGAGAAGTAAGGACAGAGACCGGTCCAGTACCACCGGGTCCGAGGAGTACGGCAGCGTTGACCGACTACAGGCGGGATAGGTTCCCTTGAAGTATCTGGTAGTCACACGGGTTGGAAGGAGCCCGGTAAGCCCTTGAGAGACAGGACTACCCAAGGCTAGGCTGGGACCAGAGTGTCGGCTCTGAGGGGGACTGCTGCTACACGCCGGATCCCCAGACAAAACGACGGGGAACACTGATTCCAAGTCAGGGTTCCTACTACGCGGTTTGGAGGCACAGCAACACCATAGGACCCAGGCTTGCTGGCCACACACACAGGGAGAAGTCATACAAAGGGACCGAGTTGCCATCATACAACCCACAAGGAAGAACAGAGAAACAAGCCGGACAGGTTGCAGAGAGAGTGAGGGGTCTCAGGAAGATAACCTGGCTGCAGAGGGTTCAGAGTGTCTGGAGTTACCTGTGTAAAGTGACCGTGTTGAGAACTGTACTGTTGGTTTGTGCTAAAGAACTTGCAAGTAAACCCGGTGAACCCTGCTTCAGTCTCTGTGTGTGATTCCCTGCAACAGAACTGCTATTTTACCCATCAGGGGCAGCCCAACCCGCGGCGGGCTCATCCATCTAGTTGCAGCCCCATCCATCCATCCTCCTGGCAGAGCTACGCTACAGCAGTGGTCCTCTCATTGACCACAACCCGTGGGTGGCGTCACAACAACCCTTGTAAATATCCCCTTTTACTTGTGGGGCTCAGGACATGGTCCAGAAAAGGACTGCGTGACATCCACAGCATATACCCCCAGTCCGGTACCGAGTACCCCGTCCCAGTGGGCCACAAAATATTCTCTCCGCTGCAGTCTTCTCCCCGGTGCAGTCTTCTCCCCGATGCAGTCTTATCTCCGGTGCAGTCTCCTCTCTGGTGCAGTCTCCTCTCTGGTCCAGTCTCCTCCCCGGTGCAGTCTTTTCCCCGGTGCAGTCTCCTCCCCGGTGCAGTCTCCTCCTCGGTGCAGTCTCCTCCTCGGTGCAGTCTCCTCTCTGGTGCATTCTCCTCTCTGGTGCAGTCTCCTCTCCGGTGCAGTCTCCTCTCTGGTGCAGTCTCCTCCCCGGTGCAGTCTTCTCCCCTGTGCAGTCTTCTCTCTGGTGCAGTCTCCTCTCTGGTGCAGTCTCCTCTCCGGTGCAGTCTCCTCTCTGCTACAGTCTTCTCTCCGATGCAGTCTCCTCTCCGGTGCAGTGTGCTCTCTGGTGCAGTCTCCTCTCCGGTGCAGTCTCCTCTCTGGTGCAGTCTCCTCTCCGATGCAGTCTCCTCTCTAGTGCAGTCTTCTCTCCGCTGCAGTCTTGTCTCCGGTCCAGTCTCCTCCTCGGTGCAGTCTCCTCTCTGGTGCAGTCTTCTCTCCGGTGCAGTCTCCTTTCCGATGCAGTCTCCTTTCCGGTGCAGTCTCCTTTCCGGTGCAGTCTCCTCTCCGGTGCAGTCTCCTCTCTGGTGCAGTCTCCTTTCCGGTGCAGTCTCCTTTCCGGTGCAGTCTTCTCTCCGGTGCAGTCTTGTCTCCGGTGCAGTCTCCTCCTCGGTGCAGTCTCCTTTCCGGTGCAGTGTGCTCTCTGGTGCAGTCTCCTCTCCGGTGCAGTCTCCTCTCTGGTGCAGTCTTCTCTCCGCTGTAGTCTTGTCTCCGGTGCAGTCTCCTCTCCTCGGTGCAGTCCTCCCTCTCTCGTGCAGTCTCCTCTCCTCTCTCGTGCAGTCTTCTCTCTGGTGCAGTCTCTCCTCGGTGCAGTCTCCTCCTCGGTGCAGTCTCCTCTCCTCTCTGGTGCAGTCTCTCTCTGGTGCAGTCTTCTCTCCGTGCAGTCTCCTCTCTAGTGCAGTCTTCTCTGCTCTGCAGTCTTCTCTCGGTGCAGTCTCCTCTCTGGTGCATTCTCCTCTCTGGTGCAGTCTCCTCCTCGCTGCAGTCTTCTCTCTGGTGCAGTTCTCTCTCCGGTGCAGTCCTCCTCTCTGGTGCAGTCTTCTCTGCGCTGCAGTCTTCTCTCTGGTGCAGTCTCCTCTCGGTGCAGTCTTCTCTCTGGTGCAGTCTTCTCTTTGGTGCAGTCTTCTCTCCGTACAGTCGTGTCTCGGTGCAGTCTCCTCCTCGGTGCAGTCTCCTCCCCGGTGCAGTCTCCTCTCTGGTGCAGTCTTCTCTCCGGTGCAGTGTTGCTCTCTGGTGCAGTCTCCTCTCGGTGTAGTCTCCTCTCCGGTGCAGTCTCCTCTCCGGTGCAGTCTCCTCTCCGGTGCAGTCTTCTCTCTGGTGCAGTCTTCTCTCTGGTGCAGTCTCCTCTCCGGTGCAGTCTCCTCTCCGGTGCAGTCTCCTCTCCGGTGCAGTCTCCTCTCTGGTGCAGTCTCCTCCTCGGTGCAGTCTCCATCTCTCGGTGCAGTCTCCTCTCTGGTGCAGTCTCCTCTCTCGGTGCAGTCTCCTCTCCGGTGCAGTCTCCTCTCCGGTGCAGTCTCCTCTCCGGTGCAGTCTCCTCTCCTGGTGCAGTTTCTCTCTCGGTGCAGTCTCCTCTCCGGTGCAGTCTCTCTCTGGTGCAGTCTCCTCTCCGGTGCAGTCTCCTCTCTGGTGCAGTCTCCTCCCGGTGCAGTCTCCTCTCCGGTGCAGTCTCCCCTCGTCTGCGTCATCCCTCTCTGGTGCAGTCTCCTCTCCTGGTGCAGTCTCCTCTCCGGTGCAGTCTCCTCTCTCGGTGCAGTCTCCTCTCCGGTGCAGTCTCCTCTCTGGTGCAGTCTCCTCTCGGTGCAGTCTCCTCTCTCCGGTGCAGTCTCCTCTCCGGTGCAGTCTCCTCTCCGTGCAGTCTCCTCTCTGGTGCAGTCTCCTCTCTGGTGCAGTCTTCTCTCTGGTGCAGTCTCCTCTCTGGTGCAGTCTCCTCTCCGGTGCAGTCTCCTCTCGGTGCAGTCTCTCTCTCGGTGCAGTCTCCTCTCTGGTGCAGTCTCCGTCTCCTGGTGCAGTCTCCTCTCCGGTGCAGTCTCCTCTCGGTGCAGTCTCCTCTCTGGTGCAGTCTTCTCTCTGGTGCAGTCTCTCTCGGTGCAGTCTTCGCTCTTTTTCGGTGCAGTCTCCTCTCTGGTGCAGTCTCCTCCCGGTGCAGTCTCCTCTCTGGTGCAGTCTTCTCTCCGGTGCAGTCTCTCTCCGGTGCAGTCTCCTCTCCGGTGTCAGTCTCCTCTCCGGTGCAGTCTCCTCCCGGTGCAGTCTCTCCTCTCTGTTGTGCAGTCTCCTCTCCGGTGCAGTCTCCTCTCTCGGTGCAGTCTCCTCTCCGGTGCAGTCTCTCCTCACTCTCTGGTGCAGTCTCCTCTCCGGTGCAGTCTTCCCTCTCTGGTGCAGTCTCCTCTCGGTGCAGTCTCCTCTCCGGTGCAGTCTTCTCTCTGGTGCAGTCCTCCTCTCCGGTGCAGTCTCCTCTCTGGTGCAGTCTCCTCCGTCGTCCGGTGCGTCTCTCGGTGCAGTCTCCTCTCGGTGCAGTCTCCTCTCCGGTGACAGTCTCCTCCTCCGGTGCAGTCTCCTCTCTCGGTGCAGTCTCCTCTCCTGGTGCAGTCTTCCTCTCCGGTGCAGTCTCCTCCTCGGTGCAGTCTCCTCTCCGGTGCAGTGCTCCTCTCTGGTGCAGTCTCCTCTCCGGTGCAGTCTCTCCTCCTGGTGCAGTCTCCTCTCCGGTGCAGTCTCTCTCTCCGTGCAGTCTCCTCTCTCGGTGCAGTCTCCTCTCGGTGCAGTCTCCTCTCGGTGCAGTCTCCTCTCTGGTGCAGTCTCCTCTCCCGGTGCAGTCTCCTCTCCGGTGCAGTCTCCTCTCTGGTGCAGTCTCCTCCCGGTGCAGTCTCCTCTCTGGTGCAGTCTCCTCTCTGGTGCAGTCTCCTCTCTGGTGCAGTCTCCTCTCTGGTGCAGTCTCCTCTCCGGTGTAGTCTCCTCTCCGGTGCAGTCTCCTCTCTGGTGCAGTCTCCTCCCGGTGCAGTCTCCTCTCTGGTGCAGTCTCTCTCTCCGGTGCAGTCTTTCTCCGGTGCAGTTGTTCTCGGTGCAGTCTCTCTCCGGTGCAGTCTCCTCTCCGTTGCAGTCTCCTCTCTGGTGTAGTCTTCTCTCCGGTGCAGTCTCCTCTCTGGTGCAGTCTTCTCCCTGGTGCAGTCTCCTTCCGGTGCAGTCTCCTTCCGGTGCAGTCTCCTCTCCGGTGCAGTCTCCTCTCTGGTACAGTCTTCTCTCCGTCCGGTGAAGTCTTGTCTCCGGTGCAGTCTCCTCCTCGGTGCAGTCTCCTTTCCGGTGCAGTGTGCCCTCTGGTGCAGTCTCCTCTCCGTGCAGTCTCCTCTCTGGTGCAGTCTTCTCTCCGCTGCAGTCTTGTCTCCGGTGCAGTCTCCTCCCCGGTGCAGTCTCCTCCCCGGTGCAGTCTCCTCCTCGGTGCAGTCTCCTCCTCGGTGCAGTCTCCTCCCCGGTGCAGTTCTTCTCCCTGGTGCAGTCTCCTCTCTGGTGCAGTCTCCTCTCCGGTGCAGTCTCCTCTCTGGTGCAGTCTCCTCTCTGGTGCAGTCTCCTCTCCGGTGCAGTCTTCTCTCCGGTGCAGTCTCCTCTCTGGTGCAGTCTTCTCTCCCGCTGCAGTCTTGTCTCCGGTGCAGTCTCCTCCTCGGTGCAGTCTCCTCTCCGGTACAGTCTTCTCTCCGCTGCAGTCTTGTCTCCGGTGCAGTCTCCTCCCCGGTGCAGTCTCCTCCCCGGTGCAGTCTCCTCCTCGGTGCAGTCTGCTCCCCGGTGCAGTCTTCTCTCTGGTGCAGTCTCCTCTCTGGTGCAGTCTCCTCTCCGGTGCAGTCTCCTCTCTGGTGCAGTCTCCTCTCTGGTGCAGTCTCCTCTCCGGTGCAGTCTTCTCTCCGGTGCAGTCTCCTCTCTGGTGCAGTCTTCTCTCCGCTGCAGTCTTGTCTCCGGTGCAGTCTCCTCCTCGGTGCAGTCTCCTCTCCGGTACAGTCTCCTCTCCGGTGCAGTCTTCTCTCCGGTGCAGTCTCCTCCTCGGTGCAGTCTCCTCCCTGTGCAGTCTTCTCTCTGGTGCAGTCTCCTCTCTGGTGCAGTCTCCTCTCCGGTGCAGTCTCCTCTCCGGTGCAGTCTCCTCTCTGGTACAGTCTTCTCTCCGTCCGGTGAAGTCTTGTCTCCGGTGCAGTCTCCCTCCGTGCAGTCTCCTTTCCGGTGCAGTGTGCCTCTGGTGCAGTCTCCTCTCCGGTGCAGTCTCCTCTCTGGTGCAGTCTTCTCTCCGCTGCAGTCTTGTCTCCGGTGCAGTCTCCTCCCGGTGCAGTCTCCTCCCCGGTGCAGTCTCCTCCTCGGTGCAGTCTCCTCCTCGGTGCAGTCTCCTCCCCGGTGCAGTCTTCTCCTGGTGCAGTCTCCTCTCTGGTGCAGTCTCCTCTCCGTGCAGTCTCCTCTCTGTGCAGTCTCCTCTCTGGTGCAGTCTCCTCTCGGTGCAGTCTTCTCTCCGGTGCAGTCTCCTCTCTGGTGCAGTCTTCTCTCCGCTGCAGTCTTGTCTCCGGTGCAGTCTCCTCCTCGGTGCAGTCTCCTCTCCGGTACAGTCTTCTCTCCGCTGCAGTCTTGTCTCCGGTGCAGTCTCCTCCCCGGTGCAGTCTCCTCCCCGTGCAGTCTCCTCTCGTGCAGTCTGCTCCCCGGTGCAGTCTTCTCTCTGGTGCAGTCTCCTCTCTGGTGCAGTCTCCTCTCCGGTGCAGTCTCCTCTCTGGTGCAGTCTCCTCTCTGGTGCAGTCTCCTCTCCGGTGCAGTCTTCTCTCCGGTGCAGTCTCCTCTCTGGTGCAGTCTCTCTCCGCTGCAGTCTTGTCTCCGTGCAGTCTCCTCCTCGGTGCAGTCTCCTCTCCGGTACAGTCTCCTCTCCGTGCAGTCTTCTCTCCGGTGCAGTCTCCTCCTCGTGCAGTCTCCTCCTGGTGCAGTCTTCTCTCTGGTGCAGTCTCCTCTCTGGTGCAGTCTCCTCTCCGGTGCAGTCTCCTCTCCGGTGCAGTCTCCTCTCCGGTGCAGTCTTCTCTCCGGTGCAGTCTCCTCTCTGGTGCAGTCTCCTCCCCGGTGCAGTCTCCTCTCTGGTGCAGTCTCCTCTCCGGTGCAGTCTCCTCTCCGGTGCAGTCTCCTACCGGTGCAGTCTCCGCTCTGGCACAGTCTTCTCTCCGGTGCAGTCTTCTCTCCGGTGCAGTCTCCTCTCCGGTGCAGTCTTCTCTCTGGTGCAGTCTCCTCCCCGGTGCAGTCTCCTCTCGGTGCAGTCTCCTCTCTGGTGCAGTCTCCTCTCCGGTGCAGTCTCCTCTCCGGTGCAGTCTCCTCTCTGATGCAGTCTCCTCTCTGTGCAGACTCCTCTCTGGTGCAGTCTCCTCTCCGGTGCAGTCTCCTCTCTGGTGCAGTCTCCTCTCGGTGCAGTCTCCTCTCCGGTGCAGTCTCCTCTCTGGTGCAGTCTCCTCCTCGGTGCAGTCTCCTCTCTGGTGCAGTCTTCCTCTCCGGTGCAGTCTCCCTCCTCCGGTGCAGTCTCCTCTCCGGTGCAGTCTCCTCTCCGGTGCAGTCTCCTCTCTGGTGCAGTCTTCTCTCTGGTGCAGTCTCCTCCGGTGCAGTCTCCTCTCCGGTGCAGTCCTCCTCTCTGGTGCAGTCTTCTCTCTGGTGCAGTCTCCTCTCTCGGTGCAGTCTCCTCTCTGGTGCAGTCTTCTCTCTGGTGCAGTCTCCTCTCTGGTGCAGTCTCCTCTCCGGTGCAGTCTCCTCTCCGGTGCAGTCTCCTCTCCGGTACAGTCTTCTCTCTGGTGCAGTCTCCTCCTCGGTGCAGTCTCCTCTCTGGTGTAGTCTCCTCTCTGGTGTAGTCTCCTCTCTGGTGCAGTCTCCTCTCTGGTGCAGTCTCCTCTCCGGTGCAGTCTCCTCTCCGCTGCAGTCTTCTCCCTGGTGCAGTATTCCTCTCTGGTGCAGTCTCCTCTCCGGTGCAGTCTCCTCTCTGGTGCAGTCTCCTCTCCGGTGCAGTCTCTCTCTGGTGCAGTCTCCTCCCCGGTGCAGTCTCCTCTTCGGTGCAGTCTTCTCTCTCGGTGCAGTCTCCTCTCTGGTGTAGTCTCCTCTCTGGTGCAGTCTCCTCTCAGGTGCACTCTTCTTTCCGGTGCAGTCTCCTCTCCGGTGCAGTCTCCTCTCTGGTGCAGTCTCCTCTTGGGTGCAGTCTCCTCTCGGGTGCAGTCTCCTCTCCGGTGCAGTCTCGTCTCCGGTGCAGTCTCCTCTTGGTGTCAGTCTCCTCTCTGGTGCAGTCTTCTCTCCGGTGCAGTCTCCTCTCTGGTGCAGTCTCCTCTCCGGTGCAGTCTCCTCTCCGGTGCAGTCTCCTCTCGGTGCAGTCTCCTCTCTGGTGCAGTCTCCTCCCCGGTGCAGTCTCCTCCCCGGTGCAGTCTCCTCTCTGGTGCAGTCTCCTCTCTGGTGCAGTCTCCTCTCTGGTGCAGTCTCCTCCCCGGTGCAGTCTTCTCTCTGGTGCAGTCTTCTTTCCATTGCAGAGACCATGATGACGATCCGCACTTTGAGTTCTGCTCTGAAGCCATTAATGGTGCAGTTCGGCGATATTAACCCTTTTCGGGATTGTCGTCCTCCATCAGTGGCTCATTGTTCGGCTTCTTGTTGGAATTGTCAGTCTTTTGGCCAATATGAAAGAGATGAGGAAATGAGAGGAGAGCGGCCCCATGACAGCTCTGCTGCCCGGCAGGGGCCCGGCTCTGAGCCACTAATGAGGCAGCAAGAAACAAAGTGACCTGTCACCCGGCACACCTGCATCTCCGGCTAATGGGCCCCAGACACAAGGGTTACCCACCCAAGTGTGAAGAATGGACACCTACCTGCCCCCCAATCACCCCGCAGGGAACCCCAGACTACTACCCCAACAGGACCAAGAAACCAAACAAATGATACCTAGTGACCCAATCAGTGTGTGTGATACTGTATCTAATCCTGCCATCTGCAATGCTGTCATTTGTTACATCATGTCTTATCCTCCAGTCACCTCCAGAGCTGCACTCACTATTCTGCTGTTACATCATGTCTTATCCTCCAGTCACCTCCAGAGCTGCAGTCACTATTCTGCTGTTACATCGTGTCTTATCCTCCAGTCACCTCCAGAGCTGCACTCACTATTCTGCTGTTACATCGTGTCTTATCCTCCAGTCACCTCCAGAGCTGCACTCACTATTCTGCTGTTACATCATGTCTTATCCTCCAGTCACCTCCAGAGCTGCAGTCACTATTCTGCTGTTACATCGTGTCTTATCCTCCAGTCACCTCCAGAGCTGCACTCACTATTCTGCTGTTACATCATGTCTTATCCTCCAGTCACCTCCAGAGCTGCAGTCACTATTCTGCTGTTACATCGTGTCTTATCCTCCAGTCACCTCCAGAGCTGCACTCACTATTCTGCTGTTACATCATGTCTTATCCTCCAGTCACCTCCAGAGCTGCAGTCACTATTCTGCTGTTACATCGTGTCTTATCCTCCAGTCACCTCCAGAGCTGCACTCACTATTCTGCTGTTACATCATGTCTTATCCTCCAGTCACCTCCAGAGCTGCAATCACTATTCTGCTGTTACATCGTGTCTTATCCTCCAGTCACCTCCAGAGCTGCAGTCACTATTCTGCTGTTACATTACGTCTTATCCTCCAGTCACTTCCAGAGCTGCAGTCACTATTCTGCTGTTACATCATGTCTTATCCTCTAGTCACCACCAGAGCTGCACTCACTATTCTGCTGTTATATCATATCTTATCCTTCAGTCACCTCCAGAGCTGCAGTTACTATTCTGCTGTTACATCGTGTCTCATCCTCCAGTCACCTCCAAAGCTGCAGCCACTATTTTGCTGTTACATCGTTTCTTATCCTTCAGTCACCTCCAGAGCTGAAGTCACTATACTGCTGTTACATCATGCCTTATCCTCCAGTCACCTCCAGAGCTGCAATCACTATTCTGCTGTTACATCATGTGTTATCCTCCAGTCACCTTCAGAGCTGCACTCACTATTCTGCTGTTACTTGGTGTCTTAACCTCTAGTCACATCCAGAGCTGCACTCACTATTCTGCTGTTACATCGTGTCTTATCCTTCAGTCACCTCCAGATCTGCAGTCACTATTCTGCTGTTACATCGAGTCTTATCCTCCAGTCACCTCCAGAGCTGCACTCACTATTCTGCTGTTACATCGTGTCTTATTCTCCAGTCACCTCCAGAGCTGCAGTCACTATTCTGCTCTTACATCGTGTCTTATTCTCCAGTCTCCTCCAGAGCTGTAGTCAATATTCTGCTGTTACATCATGTCTAATCCTCCAGTCACCTCCAGAGCTGCAGTCACTATTCTGCTGTTACATCATGTCTTATCCTCCAGTCACCTCCAGAGCTGCAGTCACTATTCTGCTGTTACATCATGTCTTATCCTCCAGAGCTGCAGTCATTCTGCTGCTATATCATGTCTTATCCTCCAGTCACCTTCAGAGCTGCACTCACTGGTCTGCTATTACACTCTGTCTTATGTGGCACTCCATACTCCGGTTGCCACAATGGCATTGCCTCCATCGGGGGGTGATGTCATGCTTGGAAGCAAGGATTATCCACGCCAAGTAAACCCACAGCATGCAAGACTTTTCCTGACTCCAGGCCTGAAGGGGGAGCTCCAGACCTGGGATCAGGGGAGCTCCCCTATAAATTCCGGTCTGGGGGCGGGGTTAGTCAGTGAGTGGTGAGCTAGTCAGTCTGAGAGGAAGAACAGTGCAGACATCCTGGGGACTGGAGCTGGAGGAGCTCGTCCCAGGATAGAGAGCAACAAGCGTTAGGGACCTGTAGGCAGCAGAGGAGCGGGTCTGGGGAGTGGAGCCAGTGATTCAGCTCACCCCAGTGCAGAGCGCCAGGAGCGGACACCAGAGTCCGAGGCTGTGAGGGTACTAAAGGCCCAGCAGCCAAAACTGGAGAACCGGAGACTCCATGTCTCCTGGCCACAGCAAAGCACCTGGAGGCACAGCAGCATCAGAGAGCCCAGGGACAGTAACCAGAGGAGAGCTCAGGCTGCCTAACATACGGGTGAGAGAACAGCAGGAAGAAAGGGTCACAGCTTAGCTACAGGCAGCCAGGACCAACCAAGCGTAGTGCAACAGGCAGGCCTCAGACCTCACCGGGTGAGGAGATCCCCAACCTGCTTCCAGGCCGTCCGGACTCACAACATCACCTGTCGTCAGTGTCTTGGTCTGAACCTTCAACTACCAGTAAAGATAAAGGAGACTACAAACTGTGTGTCTGTCGGTGATTCTGTGCCCTCAGTCCTGCACCCCAAGGCTTACCACCGCCATAGACTATACTGGTTCACCCTTGGGAAGCGAAACCACCACAACTGCCATCCCATCATCCCCAGAGGTCCTGCACCGCAGCGTTGGCCACTAATAGTCGAACATCACGGGTGGCGTCACGACTTCAACCCCCAAAACCTTAATTTCTGACTTTTGATTGACACCACCAGGGTCACGGCACCGGGTCTCGACCCAGTGACTTCCCAGCAGTACTTTAGCCCGGTTCTGAGTATCCCACGGCCCTGGGGGGGCGTGTCAAACTTGGCATCACGAACAGGATCTCGTGGCCTGGTACCCCCGGGTTCTGTGTGCTGTAAGCTTTATTGAACTGTGTGTGACTGTTGCCATTATTGCACCACGCCGTGTGTTGGAAGCCGAAGGGGCGTGCCGTCATGGGAGGACCTCAGCAAAGCGAAACCCTGCCGACGGGGCAGCTGCTTGTTAACCCCAGACTCCCTGGAAGAGAAATGCAGGACCTGGCTGAGGTTCACAAGGGGGGAGAAAAATGTCCAATCCGGAGGGAGACGGACTTTTCGTGGTCCCGGCCGCAGCCCTAGTCACTGCCGCAACCCGAGTCACACCCCCAGCTGAAGCCCTGGCCACAGCCAACAGCAGCGCCAGTCATGCCGTTCCCGATGCTGTATGTTCTGGGAGCGACCTGGTTACCGCAATATTCAGGGGTGTTTTTGTAACCCATATAGAAGCACCTGATTGTCCACACTGGCAATTCAATAAATATTATTTATTAGGTAAATAGTGGTACAGACAGATACATTCATGCAGTAAAAGCAGGACAGTGTGGGAGGGGGGAGGTGGGAGAGGGAGGCAAAGAGAGGCAAAGGACAAAAGGTAACCTCACCCTGGTTGCAGAGGATAAAGTGCCGGTGCTCAAAGGGGGGGAGACAATCCAGCAGCATTTGCTGTATGAACCTGTCACCTGAATAAGTAGTTAGAACTACCGGCAGAACCATCTGAGCTTACCCATGGGTGTATATAAAAGGAGTCCAATGCACTCTTGCCTCCGTCTCAGAGGCCTTTGCAAGACCTCCTGATAGGCCAGTCCAAGAAGGCCAAGAACCCGAGTCCTCTGTTTGAATGGGACAGCAGAGTAGACTCCTTCACCCAGTTGAAGTGGGCCCTCATGGGGGACGAGATCCTGGCCTGACTATGGCCAGCCATTTGTACTCTACACAGATGTGAGCAACGTGGGATTGGGAGCCGTATTATCCCAGGTGCAGAGAGGGAAAGCGAGAGTGATTGTCTATGCCAGCAGGAAGCTCCGTCCTACAGAGAGGAACCCCGACAACTATAACTCCTTCAAGCTACAGCACCTTGCCATAGTCTGGGCTGTAACTGAGCTCATTAAACATTACCTGGATTCAGCGAAGTTTACCATCTATATGGACAATAATCCACTGACCCATCTAGAAACTGCAAAGTTAGGTGCACTGGAACAGCGATGGACGGCCCGGTTGTCCAATTACAACTTTACCATCAAGTACTGGGCAGGGCATAAGAACGCCAATGCTGATGCGCTGTCAAGGATGCCACACCTGCCAGATGCGAGAGAAGACCCGGAGGAGCTGGAAGAGATAGAGTTACCGGCTTTTCACCACAGAAGCGCGTCCCAGTGTTCCCGTGGTGTGAGACAAGCGGCCTGTCATGCTAGAAGCCACGTTCAACCCGTTACCCCACCATGGTTGGGCAGAGACGCAAGATAGTGACCCAGCCATCCACTTAGTCAAGGAGTTGTTCACACAAGCCGACTCACACCCTGGTCCAGATGCTCCACAAG
This sequence comes from Allobates femoralis, assembly GCA_033576535.1. NCBI lineage: Eukaryota > Metazoa > Chordata > Amphibia > Anura > Aromobatidae > Allobates > Allobates femoralis. The sequence continues at coordinate 12,332,820 of JARQOC010000006.1, read as the reverse complement.
AGACGCAACAGTTGTGGAGAGAAAACAGTAAATTATTAATCTATGGGGGTAAGCTGTGCAGGCGGCACATCAATGCATAAACCCATGAACTGGTCTGGCAGATCGTGGTCCCGAAGAGAGAGTTCCAGATGGTCCTAGAAGTGTACCACGATGGGGTAGAGCATTTTAGGTGGAAGAAGCTGGAAGTTCTGTTGCGTGAACGATTCTACTGGGTTAGCATGAGGAAGGCCATCGAGAAATGGTGCAGAGACTGTGGCCCATGCAACCTGCGTAGGAAAGATCGTGACAGCCAGAGAGCTCCTCTACAGCCATTTGAACTCGTAGCCTTGGATTATGTGAAGCTGACCTCGAGCCGGTCAGGCTATGTCTATGCCCTCTCCATCGTAGATCATTATTCCCGTTTCTTGGTAGTAGAGCCGGTGAAAGACCTAAATGCGAAGACAGCGACTAGAGCCTTTCAAGCCCATTTCTGCAGGCCTCATGGCTACCCTGAACAAGTTCTTACGAATCAAGGTCCAGTGTTCAAGACAGAGGTGTTCCAGAAGTTTTGCAACTTATACAGCTGCAAGAAAATCAGAACGACGCTGTACCACCCACAGACCAATGGCATGTGCGATAAGATGAATCAGGTAGTGATAGACCTGTTGAAGAAATTGCCACTGGAAGAGAGGAGTATGTGGTCAGAAAAGTTGCCATATTTAGTGGACTTATACAATCATATTCCTGTGAATTCCACCAACTGTACTCCTGCCTATCTGATGAGGGCAAGACCTGGCAAGTTGCCCATTAACCTAGACATGGGAGTCCTAACTCCTGAGACAAAACCACAGGCAGAATGAGGAAAGTTTCTGCCAGGAAAGTTCATCAGATTAAGAGAGCAGCTGCTAAAAAGGCCTTACAAACCAGCACAGATATGTGAAGCTGCTGGTGCCTCTGGAGTCCCTCCAACCTCAAGGTGTAGGATCCTTCAAAGGCTGCTGTGGGGCATAAACCTACTATTCGGCCACCCCTAAACAGTGCTCACAAGCAGAGACGGTTGCAGTGTGTCCAGATATACATGAAGACTGATTGTCAACCAGTCTTGTTACTGATGAGTGCCGAGCAACCCTGGATGGTCCAGATGGATGGAGTAGTGGATGGTTGGTGGATGCCACCATGTCCCAACAAGGCTGCAATATCAGCAAGGAGGCGGAGGAGTCGTGTTTTGGGCTGGAATCATTGGGAAACAGCTGGTAGGCCCCTTTAAGGTTCCTGAAGGTGTGAAAATGACCTCTGCAAAGTATATAGAGTTTCTGACAGAACTTTCCTCCATGGTACAAAAAGCAGAAACAGGAGCAAAATCATCTTCATGCAGGACAATGCCCCATCTCATGCTACAAAGAAGAATACCTCTGTGCCATTGGCTGCTATGGGCATAAAAGGAGATAAACTCATGGTGTGGCCACCATCTTCCCCTGACCTCAACCCTATAGAGAACCTTAGGAGTATAATCAAGCACAAGATCTATGAGGGTGGGAGGCAGTTCACATCAAAACAGCAGCTCTGGGAGGCGATTCTGACATCATGCAAAGAAATACAAGCAGAAACTCTCCAGAAACTCACAAGATCAATGGATGCAAGAATTGTGGAGGTGACATCAAAGAAGGGTTCCTGTGTTACCATGTAACTTGGCCTGTTAGGAGGTTTTGGAGGTAAATAGCTTTTATTTCAGTGAATGTGACCTCCTGCACTGTGAAGAGGACGGGTGGGGTGATAGACAGAGATGAGGGAGGAGATGAAGGGGGTGCTGCATTGTGAAGAGACCGGTGGGGTATAGACAGAGATGAGGGAGGAGATGCAGGGGGGTGCTGCACTGTGAAGAGGACGGGTGGGGTGATAGACAGAGATGAGGGAGGAGATGTAGGGAGATGCTGCACTGTGAAGAGGACGGGTGGGCCGATAGACAGAGATGAGGGAGGACATGTAGGGGGGTGCTGCACTGTGAAGAGAATGGGTGGGGTGATAGACAGAGATGAGGGAGGAGATGTAGGGAGATGCTGCACTGTGAAGAGGACGGGTGGGCCGATAGACAGAGATGAGGGAGGAGATGTAGGGGGGTGCTGCACTGTGAAGAGGACGGGTGGGATGATAGACAGAGATGAGGGAGGAGATGTAGGGGGGTGCTGCACTGTGAAGAGGACGGGTGGGGTGATAGACAGAGATGAGGGAGGAGATGTAGGGAGTGCTGCACTGTGAAGAGGACGGGTGGGGTGATAGACAGAGATGAGGGAGGAGATGTAGGGGGTGCTGCACTGTGAAGAGAACGGGTGGGGTGATAGACAGAGATGAGGGAGGAGATGTAGGGAGGTGCTGCACTGTGAAGAGGACGGGTGGGGTGATAGACAGAGATGAGGGAGGAGATGTAGGGAGGTGCTGCACTGTGAAGAGAACGGGTGTGGTGATAGACAGAGATGAGGGAGTAGATGTAGGGAGGTGCTGCACTGTGAAGAGGATGGGTGGGATGATAGACAGAGATGAGGGAGGAGATGTAGGGAGGTGCTGCACTGTGAAGAGGACAGGTGGGGTGATAGACAGAGATGAGGTAGGAGATGTAGGGGGTGCTGCATTGTGAAGAGCTTTGTGGGTGAGAACAAGCAATTTGAATTGGATCTTATAGTGTACGGGCAGCCAATGCAATGACTGGAACAGAGCGGATCCTATAGTGTATAGGCAGCCAGTGTAATGACTGGCACAGAGTGGATCCTATAGTGTATGGGCAGTCAGTGCAATGACTGGGACAGAGCGGATCCTATAGTGTATAGGCAGCCAGTGCAATGACTGGAACAGAGCGGATCCTATAGTGTATGGGCAGCCAGTGCAATGACTGGCACAGAGCGGATCCTATAGTGTATGGGCAGTCAGTGCAATGACTGGAACAGAGCGGATCCTATAGTGTATAGGCAGCCAGTGTAATGACTGGAACAGAGCGGATCCTATAGTGTATAGGCAGCCAGTGTAATGACTGGAACAGAGCGGATCCTATAGTGTATGGGCAGTCAGTGCAATGACTGGGACAGAGCGGATCCTATAGTGTATAGGCAGCCAGTGCAATGACTGGAACAGAGCGGATCCTATAGTGTATGGGCAGCCAGTGCAATGACTGGCACAGAGCGGATCCTATAGTGTATGGGCAGTCAGTGCAATGACTGGAACAGAGCGGATCCTATAGTGTATAGGCAGCCAGTGTAATGACTGGAACAGAGCGGATCCTATAGTGTATAGGCAGCCAGTGTAATGACTGGAACAGAGCGGATCCTATAGTGTATGGGCAGTCAGTGCAATGACTGGGACAGAGCGGATCCTATAGTGTATAGGCAGCCAGTGCAATGACTGGAACAGAGCGGATCCTATAGTGTATGGGCAGCCAGTGCAATGACTGGCACAGAGCGGATCCTATAGTGTATGGGCAGTCAGTGCAATGACTGGAACAGAGCGGATCCTATAGTGTATAGGCAGCCAGTGTAATGACTGGCACAGAGCGGATCCTATAGTGTATGGGCAGTCAGTGCAATGACTGGGACAGAGCGGATCCTATAGTGTATGGGCAGTCAGTGCAATGACTGGGACAGAGCGGATCCTATAGTGTATAGGCAGCCAGTGCAATGACTGGAACAGAGCGGATCTTATAGTGTATGGGCAGCCAGTGCAATGACTGGCACAGAGCGGATCCTATAGTGTATGGGCAGTCAGTGCAATGACTGGAACAGAGCGGATCCTATAGTGTATAGGCAGCCAGTGTAATGACTGGAACAGAGCGGATCCTATAGTGTATAGGCAGCCAGTGTAATGACTGGAACAGAGCGGATCCTATAGTGTATGGGCAGTCAGTGCAATGACTGGGACAGAGCGGATCCTATAGTGTATAGGCAGCCAGTGCAATGACTGGAACAGAGCGGATCCTATAGTGTATGGGCAGCCAGTGCAATGACTGGCACAGAGCGGATCCTATAGTGTATGGGCAGTCAGTGCAATGACTGGAACAGAGCGGATCCTATAGTGTATAGGCAGCCAGTGTAATGACTGGCACAGAGCGGATCCTATAGTGTATGGGCAGTCAGTGCAATGACTGGGACAGAGCGGATCCTATAGTGTATAGGCAGCCAGTGCAATGACTGGAACAGAGTGAATCCTATAGTGTGCCCGTACACTATAGGATTCACTCTGTTCCAGTCATTGCACTGGCTGCCTATACACTATAGGAATAGAGTAGATACTATAGTGTACGGACAGCCAGCGTAATGACTGGCATAGAGCAGAAGCGTCTGAGTATCGGTTAGCTAGACAGATAATCCTGGCTGCTGCATTAAGGAACCACTTGATAAAGACGCCTGCTGCGTCGAAACGCGTTGTGGAGACTGGTTCTACATATTGATTGAATAAAGCCTAAAGGTAATACTTGCTACAGCAGTGTCCTGGCGTTGCTTGAGCGCTGATTATATCACATTCTTGTCTTCGGCTGCATTAAGGATGGACTGGAGAGGAGAGAGTCTAGTGAGCGGGAGGCCAAATAATAGAGAATTACAATAGTCAAGGCAGGAGTGGATCAGGGTCAAAGTGAGGGTTTTTGTGGTTTCCAAGGTGAGAAAGGGGCAAATTCTAGAGATGTTCTTCAGGTGCAAACGCCAAGAGCGGGCGAGAGATTGTATATAAGAGGTGAAGGAAAGATCAGAGTCAGACATAACACCCAGACAGCGAGCCTGCTGACTAGGCGTTATGGTGGTGCTGCAAACTGAGAGAGAGATATCAGATTTAGGGAGGTTAGTGGATGGGGGAGCAGAAGAAGTTCAGTTTTGGAAAGGTTGAGTTTCAGATAGAGAGTGGACATGATATTGGAAACTGCAGCTAGACAGTCATTGGTGTTCTTTAATACCGCAGGGGTAAGGTCAGGGGCTGAAGTGTATAGTTGTGTGTCATCAGCATAGACATGGTACTGGAAGCCAAATCTGCTGATGGTCTGTCCAATCCGGGCCGTGTAGAGAGAAGAGGAGAGGACCGAGGACTGAACCCT